>RYYW01000372.1:0-12542 GCA_013621005.1 Aeschynomene evenia | reverse complement strand
TGAAGCTCAATACACTCAATTAGGACCAAAATAGGATCATTACATCATCCTTTGGTTATCTACACCATCCTAGTGATAAATGGAACAATTGACCAAAGTATGACCTAATGAAGCTCAATACACTCAATTAGGACCAAAATAGGCTCATTACATCATTCTTTGGTTATCTAAACCTTCCTAGTAGCTAAAATGGAACAATTGACCAAAGTATGACCTAATGAAGCTCAATACACTCAATTAGGACAAAAATAGGCTCATTACATCATCTTTGGTTATCTACACCATCCTAGTGACTAAAATGGAACAATTGACAAAGTATGACCTAATGAAGCTCAATACACTCAATTAGGACCAAAATAGGCTCATTACATCATCCTTTGGTTATATAACCTTCCTAGTGACAAAAATGGAACAATTGACCAAAGTATGACCTAATGAAGCTCAATACACTCAATTAGGACCAGGCTCATTACATCATTCTTTGGTTATCTAAACCTTCCTAGTAGCTAAAATGGAACAATTGACCAAAGTATGACCTAATGAAGCTCAATACACTCTATTAGGACCAAAATAGGCTCATTACATCATCCTTTGGTTATCTACACCATCCTAGTGACAAAAATGGAACAATTGACCAAAGTATGACCTAATGAAGCTCAATACACTCTATTAGGACCAAAATAGGCTCATTACATCATCTTTTGGTTATCTAAACCTTCCTAGTAGCTAAAATGGAACAATTGACCAAAGTATGACCTAATGAAGCTCAATACAGTCAATTAGGACCAAAATCGGCTCATTACATCATCCTTTGGTTAACTACACCTTCCTAGTGACTAAAATGGAGTCATTTACCAAACTAAGACCAAATGAAGCTCAATACACTCAATTAGGACCAAAATAGCTCATTACATCATCCTTTGGTTATCTAAACCTTCCTAGTGACTAAAATGGAACAATTGACCAAAGTATGACCTAATGAAGCTCAATAAACTCAATTAGGACCAAAATAGGCTCATTACATCATCCTTTGGTTATCAAAACCTTCCTAGTGACAAAAATGGAACAATTGACCAAAGTATGACCTAAAGAAGCTCAATACTCTTAATTAGGACCAAAATAGACTCTTTGCATCATCCTATGGTTATCTACACCATCCTAGTGCCTAAATTGGAACAATTGACCAAAGTATGACCTAATGAAGCTCAATACACTCAATTAGGACCAAAATAGGCTCATTACATCATCCTTTGGTTATCTAAACCTTCCTAGTAGCTAAAATGGAACAATTGACCAAAGTATGACCTAATGAAGCTCAATACACTCAATTAGGACCAAAATAGGCTCATTACATCATCCTTTGGTTATCTACACCATCCTAGTGACTAAAATGGAACAATTGACCAAAGTATGACCTAATGAAGCTCAATACACTCAATTAGGACCAAAATAGGCTCATTACATCATTCTTTGGTTATCTAACCTTCCTAGTAGCTAAAATGGAACAATTGACCAAAGTATGACCTAATGAAGCTCAATACACTCAATTAGGACCAAAATAGGCTCATTACATCATCCTTTGGTTATCTAAACCTTCCTAGTTTGACCAAAGTATGACCTGAAGCTCAATACACTCAATTAGGACCAAAATAGGATCATTACATCATCCTTTGGTTATCTACACCATCCTAGTGACTAAAATGGAACAATTGACCAAAGTATGACCTAATGAAGCTCAATACACTCAATTAGGACCAAAATAGGCTCATTACATCATTCTTTGGTTATCTAAACCTTCCTAGTAGCTAAAATGGAACAATTGACCAAAGTATGACCTAATGAAGCTCAATACACTCAATTAGGACAAAATAGGCTCATTACATCATCTTTGGTTATCTACACCATCCTAGTGACTAAAATGGAACAATTGACAAAAGTATGACCTAATGAAGCTCAATACACTCAATTAGGACCAAAATCGGCTCATTACATCAACCTTTGGTTAACTATACCTTCCTAGTGACTAAAATGGAGTCATTTACCAAACTAAGACCAAATGAAGCTCAATACACTCAATTAGGGCCAAAATAGGCTCATTACATCATCCTTTGGTTATCTACACCATCCTAGTGACTAAAATGGAACAATTGACCAAAGTATGACCTAATGAAGCTCAATAACTCAATTAGGACCAAAATAGGCTCATTACATCATCCTTTGGTTATCAAAACCTTCCTAGTGACAAAATGGAACAATTGACCAAAGTATGACCTAAAGAAGCTCAATACTCAATTAGACCAAAATAGACTCTTTGCATCATCCTGGTTATCTACACCATCCTAGTGCCTAAATTGGAACAATTGACCAAAGTATGACCTAATGAAGCTCAATACACTCAATTAGGACCAAAATAGGCTCATTACATCATCCTTTGGTTATCTAAACCTTCCTAGTAGCTAAAATGGAACAATTGACCAAAGTATGACCTAATGAAGCTCAATACACTCAATTAGGACAAAATAGGCTCATTACATCATGCTTTGGTTATCTACACCATCCTAGTGACTAAAATGGAACAATTGACAAAGTATGACCTAATGAAACTCAATACACTCAATTAGGACCAAAATCGGCTCATTACATCAACCTTTGGTTAACTAACCTTCCTAGTGACTAAAATGGAGTCATTTACCAAAAGACCAAATGAAGCTCAATACACTCAATTAGGGCCAAAATAGGCTCATTACATCATCCTTTGGTTATCTACACCATCCTAGTGACTAAAATGGAAGCAATTGACCAAAGTATGACCTAATGAAGCTCAATACACTCAATTAGGACAAAAATAGGCTCATTACAATCATTCTTTGGTTATCTAAACCTTCCTAGTAGCTAAAATGGAACAATTGACCAAAGTATGACCTAATGAAGCTCAATACACTCAATTAGGACCAAAATAGGCTCATTACATCATCCTTTGGTCATCTACACCATCCTAGTGACTAAAATGGAACAATTGACCAAAAGTATGACCTAATGAAGCTCAATACACTCAATTAGGACCAAAATAGGCATCATTACATCATTCTTTGGTTATCTAAACCTTCCTAGTAGCTAAAAATGGAACAATTGACCAAAGTATGACCTAATGAAGCTCAATACACTCAATTAGGACAAAAATAGGCTTCATTACATCATGCTTTGGTTATCTACACCATCCTAGTGACTAAAATGGAACAATTGACCAAAGTATGACCTAATGAAGCTCAATAAACTCAATTAGGACCAAAATAGGCTCATTACATCATTCCTTTTGGTTATCTAACCGTCCTAGTGACTAAAATGGAACAATTGACCAAGTATGACCTAATGAAGCTCAATACACTCAATTAGGACAAAATAGGCTCATTACATCATCCTTTAGTTATCTAACCTTCCTAGTAGCAAAAAGGGAACAATTGACCAAAGTATGACCTACTGAAGCTCAATACACTCAATTAGACCAAAATAGGATCATTACATCATCCTTTGGTTATCTACACCATCCTAGTGACTAAAATGGAACAATTGACCAAAGTATGACCTAATGAAGCTCAATACACTCAATTAGGACCAAAATAGGCTCATTACATCATTCTTTGGTTATCTAAACCTTCCTAGTAGCTAAAATGGAACAATTGACCAAAGTATGACTAATGAAGCTCAATACACTCAATTAGGACCAAAATAGGCTCATTACATCATCCTTTGGTTATCAAACCTTCCTAGTGACAAAATGGAACAATTGACCAAAGTATGACCTAAGAAGCTCAATACACTCAATTAGGACCAAAATAGACTCTTGCATCATCCTATGGTTATCTACACCATCCTAGTGCCTAAATTGGAACAATTGACCAAAGTATGACCTAATGAAGCTCAATACACTCAATTAGGGCCAAAATAGGCTCATTACATCATCCTTTGGTTATCTACACCATCCTAGTGACTAAAATGGAGCAATTGACCAAAGTATGACCTAATGAAGCTCAATACACTCAATTAGGACCAAAATAGGCTCATTACATCATTCCTTTGGTTATCTAACCTTCCTAGTAGCTAAAATGGAACAATTGACCAAAGTATGACCTAATGAAGCTCAATACACTCAATTAGGACCAAAATAGGCTCATTACATCATCCTTTGGTTATCTACACCATCCTAGTGACTAAAATGGAACAATTGACCAAAGTATGACCTAATGAAGCTCAATACACTCAATTAGGACCAAAATAGGCTCATTACATCATCTTTGGTTATCTAAACCTTCTAGTAGCTAAAATGGAACAATTGACCAAAGTATGACCTAATGAAGCTCAATACACTCAATTAGGACCAAAATAGGCTCATTACATCATCCTTTGGTTATCTACACCATCCTAGTGACTAAATGGAACAATTGACCAAAGTATGACCTAATGAAGCTCAATAAACTCAATTAGGACCAAAATAGGCTCATTACATCATTCTTTGTTATCTAAACCGTCCTAGTAGCTAAAATGGAACAATTGACCAAAGTATGACCTAATGAAGCTCAATACACTCAATTAGGACCAAAATAGGCTCATTACATCATCTTTGTTATTAAACCTTCCTAGTAGCAAAATGGAACAATTGACCAAAGTATGACCTACTGAAAGCTCAATACACTCAATTAGGACCAAAATAGGATCATTACATCATCCTTTGGTTATCTACACCATCCTAGTGACTAAAATGGAACAATTGACCAAAGTATGACCTAATGAAGCTCAATACACTCAATTAGGACCAAAATAGGCTCATTACATCATTCTTTGGTTATCTAAACCTTCCTAGTAGCTAAAATGGAACAATTGACCAAAGTATGACCTAATGAAGCTCAATAAACTCAATTAGGACCAAAATAGACTCTTTGCATCATCCTATGGTTATCTACACCATCCTAGTGCCTAAATTGGAACAATTGACCAAAGTATGACCTAATGAAGCTCAATACACTCAATTAGGGCCAAAATAAGCTCATTACATCATCCTTTGGTTATCTACACCATCCTAGTGACTAAAATGGAACAATTGACCAAAGTATGACCTAATGAAGCTCAATACACTCAATTAGGACCAAAAATAGGCTCATTACATCATTCTTTGGTTATCTAAACCTTCCTAGTAGCTAAAAATGGAACAATTGACCAAAAGTATGACCTAATGAAGCTCAATACACTCAATTAGGACCAAAATAGGCTCAATTACATCATCCTTTGGTTATCTACACCATCCTAGTGACTAAAATGGAACAATTGACCAAAGTATGACCTAATGAAGCTCAATACACTCAATTAGGACAAAATAGGCTCATTACATCATTCTTTGGTTATCTAAACCTTCCTAGTAGCTAAAATGGAACAATTGACCAAAGTATGACCTAATGAAGCTCAATACACTCCAATTAGGACCAAAAATAGGCTCATTACATCATCCTTTGGTTATCTACACCATCCTAGTGACTAAAATGGAACAATTGACCAAAGTATGACCTAATGAAGCTCAATAACACTCAATTAGGACCAAATAGGCTCATTACATCATCCTTTGGTTATCTAAACCTCCTAGTAGCTAAAATGGAACAATTGACCAAAGTATGACCTAATGAAGCTCAATACACTCAATTAGGACCAAAATAGGCTCATTACATCATCCTTTGGTTATCTAAACCTTCCTAGTAGCAAAAATGGAACAATTGACCAAAGTATGACCTATGAAGCTCAATACACTCAATTAGGACCAAAATAGGCTCATTACATCATCCTTTGGTTATCTACACCATCCTAGTGACTAAAATGGAACAATTGACCAAAGTATGACCTAAATGAAGCTCAATACACTCAATTAGGACCAAATAGGCTCATTACATCATTCCTTTGGTTATCTAAACCTTCCTAGTAGCTAAAATGGAACAATTGACCAAAGTATGACCTAATGAAGCTCAATAACTCAATTAGGACCAAATAGGCTCATTACATCATCCTTTGGTTATCTACAACCTCCTAGTGACAAAAATGGAACAATTGACCAAAGTATGACTAAGAAGCTCAATACTCAATTAGGACCAAAATAGAGCTCATTACAATCATCCTTTGGCTTAATATACTAATAACCAATCCTAGTAGCTACTAAATATGGACACAATTGGACCAAAGTAAATGACCTAATGAAGCTCAATACACTCAATTAGGACAAAATAGGCTCATTACATCATTCTTTGGTTATCTAAACCTTCCTAGTAGCTAAAATGGAACAATTGACCAAAGTATGACCTAATGAAGCTCAATACACTCAATTAGGACCAAAATAGGCTCATTACATCATCCTTTGGTTATCTACACCATCCTAGTGACTAAAATGGAACAATTGACCAAAGTATGACCTAATGAAGCTCAATACACTCAATTAGGACCAAAATAGGCTCATTACATCATCCTTTGGTTATCTAAACCTTCCTAGTAGCTAAAATGGAACAATTGACCAAAGTATGACCTAATGAAGCTCAATACACTCAATTAGGACCAAATAGGCTCATTACATCATCCTTTGGTTATCTACACCATCCTAGTGACTAAAATGGAACAATTGACCAAAGTATGACCTAATGAAGCTCAATACACTCAATTAGGACCAAAATAGGCTCATTACATCATTCTTTGGTTATCTAACCTCCTAGTAGCTAAAATGGAACAATTGACCAAAGTATGACCTAATGAAGCTCAATACACTCAATTAGGACCAAAATAGGCTCATTACATCATCCTTTGGTTATCTAAACCTTCCTAGTAGCTAAAATGGAACAATTGACCAAAGTATGACTAATGAAGCTCAATACACTCAATTAGGACCAAAATAGGCTCATTACATCATCCTTTGGTTATCTACACCATCCTAGTGACTAAAATGGAACAATTGACCAAAGTATGACCTAATGAAGCTCAATACACTCATTAGGACCAAAATAGGCTCATTACATCATCTTTGGTTATCTACACCATCCTAGTAGCTAAAATGGAACAATTGACCAAAGTATGACCTAATGAAGCTCAATACTCAATTAGGACCA
The DNA here is from genome assembly GCA_013621005.1 of Aeschynomene evenia. NCBI lineage: Eukaryota > Viridiplantae > Streptophyta > Magnoliopsida > Fabales > Fabaceae > Aeschynomene > Aeschynomene evenia. Next base: position 5,412 of record RYYW01000372.1, on the reverse strand, counting down.
AAATAGCTCATTCATTCTTTGGTTATCTACCATCCTAGTACTAAATGGAACATTGACAATATGCCTATGAAGCTCAATACACTCAATTAGGACCAAATCTCATTCATCCTTTGTTATTAAACCTTAGGATAAAGGACAATTGACCAAAGTATGACCTAATGAAGCTCAATACACTCAATTAGGGCCAAAATAGGCTCATTACATCATCCTTTGGTTATCTACACCTCCTAGTGACTAAAATGGAGCAATTGACCAAAGTATGACCTAATGAAGCTCAATACACTCAATTAGGACAAAATAGGCCTCATTACATCATTCTTTGGTTATCTAAACCTTCCTAGTAGCTAAATGGAACATTGACAAAGTATGACCTAATGAAGCTCATACACTCAATTAGGACCAAAATAGCTCATTACATCATCCTTTGGTTATCTACACCATCTAGTGACTAAAATGGAACAATTGACCAAAGTTGAACCTAATGAAGCTCAATACAACTCAATTAGGACCAAATAGGCTCATTACATCATTCTTTGGTTATCTAAACCGTTCCTAGTAGCTAAATGGAACAATTACCAAAGTATGACCTAATGAAGCTCATACACTCAATTAGGACCAAAATAGGCTCATTACTCATCCTTTAGTTATCTAAACCTTCCTAGTGCAAAATGGAAACAATTGACCTAAAAGTATGACCTATGAAGGCTACATTTTTTTATACACTCAATTGGGACCAAATATAGACTCATATCATAACTGTATAATCATCCTTTGGTTATCTACACCTCCTAGTGACAAAATGGAACAATTGACCAAAGTATGACCTAATGCAGCTCAATACACTCAATTAGGACCAAAATAGGCTCATTACATCATTCTTTGGTTATCTAAACCTTCCTAGTAGCTAAAATGGAACAATTGACCAAAGTATGACCTAATGAAGCTCAATACACTCAATTAGAACAAAAATAGGCTCATTACATCATGCTTTGGTTATCTACACCATCCTAGTGACTAAAATGGAACAATTGACCAAAGTATGACCTAATGAAGCTCAATACACTCAATTAGGACCAAAATCGGCTCATTACATCATCCTTTGGTTAACTATACCTTCCTAGTGACTAAAATGGAGTCACTTACCAAAACTAAGACCAAATGAAGCTCAATACACTCAATTAGGGCCAAAATAGGCTCATTACATCATCCTTTGGTTATCTACACCATCCTAGTGACTAAAATGGAGCAATTGACCAAAGTATGACCTAATGAAGCTTCAATACACTCAATTAGGACAAAAATAGGCTCATTACATCATCTTTGGTTATCTAAACCTTCCTAGTAGCTAAAATGGAACAATTGACCAAAGTATGACCTAATGAAGCTCAATACACTCAATTAGGACCAAAATAGGCTCATTACATCATCCTTTGGTCATCTACACCATCCTAGTGACTAAAATGGAACAATTGACCAAAGTTGACCTAATGAAGCTCAATACACTCAATTAGACCAATAGGCCATCATCTTTGGTTATCTAACCCTTCCTAGTAGCTAAAATGGAACAATTGACCAAAGTATGACCTAATGAAGCTCAATACACTCAATTAGGACAAAATAGGCTCATTACATCATCCTTTGGTTATCTACACCATCCTAGTGACTAAAATGGAACAATTGACAAAGTATGACCTAATGAAGCTCAATACACTCAATTAGGACCAAATCGGCTCATTATTGGTTAACTACCTTCCTAGTGACTAAAATGGAGTCATTTACAAACTAAGACCAAATGAAGCTCAATACACTCAATTAGGCCAAAATAGGCTCATTACATCATCCTTTGTTAGCTACACCATCCTAGTGACTAAAATGGAGCAATTGACCAAAGTATGACCTAATGAAGCTCAATAAACTCAATTAGGACCAAAATAGGCTCATTACATCATCCTTTGGTTATCTAAACCTTCCTAGTGACAAAAATGGAACAATTGACCAAAGTATGACCTAAAGAAGCTCAATACTCAATTAGGACCAAAATAGACTCATTGCATCATCCTTGGTTATCTACACCATCCTAGTGCCTAAAATGGAACAATTGACCAAAGTATGACCTAATGAAGCTCAATACACTCAATTAGGACCAAAATAGGCTCATTACATCATCCTTTGGTTATCTAAACCTTCCTAGTAGCTAAAATGGAACAATTGACCAAAGTATGACCTAATGAAGCTCAATACACTCAATTAGGACCAAAATAGGCTCATTACATCATCCTTTGTTATCTAAACCTTCCTAGTAGCAAAAAGGAACAATTGACCAAAGTATGACCTACTGAAGCTCAATACACTCAATTAGGACCAAAATAGGATCATTACATCATCCTTTGGTTATCTACACCATCCTAGTGACTAAAATGGAACAATTGACCAAAGTATGACTAAAATGGAACAATTGACAAAGTATGACCTAATGAAGCTCAATACACTCAATTAGGACCAAAATAGGCTCATTACATCATTCTTTGGTTATCTAAACCTTCCTAGTAGCTAAAATGGAACAATTGACCAAAGTATGACCTAATGAAGCTCAATACACTCAATTAGACAAAATAGGCTCATTACATCATCTTTGGTTATCTACACCTCCTAGTGACTAAATGGAACAATTGACCAAAGTATGACCTAATGAAGCTCAATACACTCAATTAGGACCAAAATTCATTACATCATCTTTGGTTAACTACACCTTCCTAGTGACTAAAGGAGCAGGAAGCTCAATACTCAATTAGGGCCAAAATAGGGATCATTACATCATCCTTTGGTTATCTACACCATCCTAGTGACTAAAATGGACAATTGACCTGTATGCTGTGACTAAAATGGAACAATTGACCAAAATATAGGACAAAATAGGCTCATTACATCATCCTTTGGTTATCTAAACCTTCCTAGTAGCTAAAATGGAACAATTGACCAAAGTATGACCTAATGAAGCTCAATACACTCAATTAGGACCAAAATAGGCTCATTACATCATCCTTTGGTTATCTACACCATCCTAGTGACTAAAATGGAACAATTGACCAAAGTATGACCTAATGAAGCTCAATACACTCAATTAGGACCAAAATAGGCTCATTACATCATCTTTGGTTATCTAAACCTTCCTAGTAGCTAAAATGGAACAATTGACCAAAGTATGACCTAATGAAGCTCAATACACTCAATTAGGACCAAAATAGGCTCATTACATCATCCTTTGGTTATCTAAACCTTCCTAGTGACAAAAATGGAACAATTGACCAAAGTATGACCTAATGAAGCTCAATACAAATTAGGACCAAAATAGATCATTACATCATCCTTTGGTTATCTACACCATCCTAGTGACTAAAATGGAACAATTGACCAAAGTATGACCTAATGAAGCTCAATACACTCAATTAGGACCAAAAAGGCTCATTACATCATCCTTTGGTTATCTAAACCTTCCTAGTAGCTAAAATGGAACAATTGACCAAAGTATGACCTAATGAAGCTCAATACACTCAATTAGGACCAAAATAGGCTCATTACATCATCCTTTGGTTATCTACACCTCCTAGTGACTAAAATGGAACAATTGACCAAAGTATGACCTAATGAAGCTCAATACACTCAATTAGGACCAAAATAGGCTCATTACATCACCTTTGGTTATCTAACCTTCCTAGCTAAAATGGAACAATTGACCAAAGTATGACCTAATGAAGCTCAATACACTCAATTAGGACCAAAATAGGCTCATTAAATCATCCTTTGTTATCTAAACCTTCCTAGTAGAAAAAGGGAACAATTGACCAAAGTATGACCTACTGAAGCTCAATACACTCAATTAGGACCAAATAGGCTCATTACATCATCCTTTGGTTATCTACACCATCCTAGTGACTAAAATGGAACAATTGACCAAAGTATGACCTAATGAAGCTCAATACACTCAATTAGGACCAAAATAGGCTCATTACATCATTCTTTGGTTATCTAAACCTTCCTAGTAGCTAAAATGGAACAATTGACCAAAGTATGACCTAATGAAGCTCAATACACTCAATTAGGACAAAATAGGCTCATTACATCATCCTTTGGTATCTACACCATCCTAGTGACTAAAATGGAACAATTGACCAAAGTATGACCTAATGAAGCTCAATACACTCAATTAGGACCAAAATAGGCTCATTACATCATCCTTTGGTTAACTACACCTTCCTAGTGACTAAATGGAGTCATTGACCAAATAAGACCAAATGAAGCTCAATACACTCAATTAGGGCCAAAATAGGATCATTACATCATCCTTTGGTTATCTACACCATCCTAGTGACTAAAATGGAGCAATTGACCAAAGTATGACCTAATGAAGCTCAATACACTCAATTAGGACAAAAATAGGCTCATTACATCATTCTTTGGTTATCTAAACCTTCCTAGTAGCTAAAATGGAACAATTGACCAAAGTATGACCTAATGAAGCTCAATACACTCAATTAGGACCAAAATAGGCTCATTACATCATCCTTTGGTTATCTACACCATCCTAGTGACTAAAATGGAACAATTGACCAAAGTATGACCTAATGAAGCTCAATACACTCAAATAGGCCCAAAATAGGCTCATTACATCATCCTTTGGTTATCTAAACCTTCCTAGTAGCTAAAATGGAACAATTGACCAAAGTATGACCTAATGAAGCTCAATACACTCAATTAGGACGAAAATAGGCTCATTACATCAACCTTTGGTTATCTTAACCTTCCAAGTGACTAAAATGGAACAATTGACCAAAGTATGACCTAATGAAGCTCAATACACTCAATTAGGACCAAAATAGACTCATTACATCATCCTTTGGTTATCTAAACCTTCCTAGTGACAAAATGGAACAATTGACCAAAGTATGACCTAAAAGCTCAATACTCTTAATTAGGACCAAAATAGGCTCTTTGCATCATCCTTGGTTATCTACACCATCCTAGTGCCTAAAATGGAACAATTGACCAAAGTATGACCTAATGAAGCTCAATACACTCAATTAGGACAAAAATAGGCTCATTACATCATCCTTTGGTTATCTAAACCTTCCTAGTAGCTAAAATGGAACAATTGACCAAAGTATGACCTAATGAAGCTCAATACACTCAATTAGGACCAAAATAGGCTCATTACATCATCCTTTGGTTATCTACACCATCCTAGTGACTAAAATGGAACAATTGACCAAAGTATGACCTAATGAAGCTCAATACACTCAATTAGGACCAAAATAGGCTCATTACATCATTCTTTGGTTATCTAAACCTTCCTAGTAGCTAAAATGGAACAATTGACCAAAGTATGACCTAATGAAGCTCAATACACTCAATTAG
>RYYW01000370.1:0-42742 GCA_013621005.1 Aeschynomene evenia | reverse complement strand
GGAACCAGCGACGAGACGGTTCGATAGGCTTTCGCCCCAGACCCAAGTCAGACGAACGAGGCACGGCAGGATCGCTGCGGGCCGCCACCAGAGCCGCGGGCGGCGCCCCGCTCAGGCATAGGTCACCAGCTCGGGGCCCGACAGGCAGGCTCGCACGCGAACCCTTCACAGGAGCAGGGCGGCGGCGGGCAACCCGGAGGGAGCCCGCCAATTAGCTTCCGGGCGCCGGACGGGGGGACGCACCCGGGACGCGCACACAGGGCAGACGCCGGGGGCCGGGGCAAGACGGGCCGAAGGGGGAGCCCACAGGCCGACGCCAGGAGCACGCAGGGGCCGAAGCACGCCAGCAGGCGCGGGGGCCAGCCACAAGCGCAACGAGGACGGGGCCACGAGCGGAGCGACAGCCCGGGCGGGGCCACCGGGGCAAGCGCGCGGGCAGGGCCCCGAGGCGAGGGGCGGACCGGCGCACGCCGGGCCACAGCCGACCGGGACACACCGCCGGCCCCCAGCCGCGGCCCGCCCGACAAGGGCAAGCACGCGGGGACGCGCGGGCAAAGGCCGGGGCAGCGGGCCCGCGCGGCGGACGGGCGCGAGCGGGCGCGCGCCAGGAGGGAGCCGGGGACGGAAGGGACCGCCCGAGGGGGCGGCAGGCCCAAACAACCCGACGCGCCGACAGCGCCGCGGGGGGCGACAGGGCCGGGCACAACGGGGCGCGCACCCGCGCGGGCGCCCCCGGCCAGGGGACGGGGGCCCGGGCCGCCACGGAGGACGCGGCGCCAGACGACAAGGCAGACGCCAAAGGCGGCCGAGGCGCAGGGGGGCGCGGCCCGGGGCGCGCGCCGGGACGAGGGGAAGCCGGGGGAGGGCGCGGCCGCCGCGGAGGGAGAGGCGGAAACGCAGCGGGGAGCCCCGCCGGACCGGAGGGCGCAGCAAGGGCGGGCGGGGCCGCGCACGGGCCAGGCGGCCGGAACCGACAGGGAGCACACGGGACGGGCCGCGAGGGAAACGCAACCACCAAGGGGCACGGCGCGGCACGCCGGCACGGAGAACGGGCAGCCAACCACGAGACGGGCGCACGGAAGCCATCAGGCACCCCGCCCACGCAACAAGCAGGGAGGGGGGCGACGAGGGGGACACCCAGGCAGGCGGGCCCGGAGCCAAGGCGCGGCGCAACGCGGCAAAGACGCGAGGGGGCACGGGAGCGCAATGCACACCAAGGACGCAGGCGCACGGCGGCAGCGAGCAAGAGCCGAGAAGCCGGGCGAGAGTCAGGTGGACTCAAGTGGGCGACGCCACCCAGACGAACACCGCTGCCGGGCGAGAGGGCCGCCGGGTGGAGCCGGGCGCAGCCGCGCCGGGGGTGGGGCGGGACCGAGCCACACAGGGGGCCAAGCCCCAACGGCGGGAGGCGACGCCGAGGCAGCCCGAGCACCCCGGGGAAAACACAGCGCGGGGCGAGCGGGCGAGGCAGCAACAAGAGCCGCCGCAGGCACCGACGGAAACCGGGACGACGCCCGCCTCAAAGAGAAGGGCAGGGACGGCGCACAACGCGCGGGCAGCGAACCGCCCACGCGCCGCAAGCCGAACACGGCACCGACCAGCAACGGAGGACGACGGGCGGGGGGACAAAGGCAGGGACGGAGGCAACGCGAGCGAGACGCCGCGACGAGGAAGCCGCGGGAAGACCAACAAGGCAAGAGCGAGCCCCAGCACGAGAAAGTGCAAAGAGACCCGGGCGCGGCCAAGGCAAGACCGGGAAGACAGCAGGGAGCGCGCGGGCGGCCCAGAACAGCGAAGGGCAGCACAGACCGGAGGCCGCAAACGGCCGGGCCGGAAGGCCAGAGCCCGCGAAGAAGCGGGCCGCGGAGGGACCGCCACAGAGCAGGAGCAGGCGGAGGGCCGGCGGAACGGAAGAACCAGACAAACGCGCCACCAACGAAGAACGGCCAGGCACCACCACCCAGAGAAGCAAGAAAGAGCGCGCAGGCGGCAAGCCGACAGGCGGACCGGGAAGGCCCCGGGGAGGCAAAGAAGCCGCAGGCCCACGCCGGGGGGCCCGGCCGGCAAGCCGGAAGGGCAGCCGGCGACCAGACCCCCCCGAACCCAAAGACGGGATGCGCAGAAGGGCCAGCGGAGGCCGAAAAGCAACAGCCGCGAGCCCGGGCGGCAGCGGGAGGGGAGACGAGGACGGGAGCGAGCGGCGGCGAGCCCCCAACGTCGGGCGGAGAAGGAAAACAGCCGGGCAAAGCGGCGCAGGGGGCGGCGGCAAAAGCCAAGAAGGCACCGCGACGAGGAAAACGAAGCCCCCGACGGCCCGGAAGCAGACGCCGAGCCCGAAGGCCAACACAAGAGGAGCAGAACCTGAGGAGCCCAGGCGAAGGACCAGAGCGGAGGCGGCGGGAGCACGCGAAGCGCAAAGGAACAGCGCCGGAGGCACGACCCGGCCAGGAAGGCCAGGAGCGCAGCGCCGCAGAAGGGACGAGCCGACCGGGGCACACCGAGGAGGACCGAGCGACCCAACCCAAAGCCAACGACGAGCGGGAACGGCAACAACGAAAGAGACGCAGGGAGCGGAAGGACCGCGGCGCGGGCACCAGACGGCCCCCAAGGAGCCCGGAAGGGAGAGAGGGACGCAGGCCAAGACCAGACGCAGGAGCCCGGAGGGAGAGGCACACCGCCCCGGCAGAGGGAAGGGCGCGCCGGCGCCGCCGGGAGGGGGAGCCGGGCGCAGGCCCCGCCCGGAAGCGAACCCGAAGCGCCGGCACCCGCACCACCAGGGAGGCCACAGCCACCAGCGAAAGGGAGAGGCAGAAAGGGAAGAGGCGGCGCCGCACAAAGCCGGGCGAGCCGACGAGGACAGGAAGCAGCAAAGCAACAGGCGAAGCCGCGGGACCGGACAAGAAAGGCACCCGGCCAGAAGCGGGGGGGCACGAAGCGCGAGAAGACGACGGGAGCCGAGGAGGAGAGACCAGCAAACAAACAAACGAGAAGGAGCCAGCGCAGGGCACAGGCGAAGAGGCAGACTACACAGGCAGGGCAAGCGGGAGACAAGCAGAGGACGACGGCAGGAGCAACCAGGAGCAGCCAGAAGACCGGCCAGCCGAGCACGCAGGACCAACCAAAGAGGAAGGAACGGCGAGCACGCAGCAAGCGCAGGCAGGGCACCGAAAAAGGGGGGACCAACGGGAAACAGCAGCCCAGCGAGCACCGCAAAAGGACCGCAGCCGGGAGAACAAGGGGCGCGGGGGCCACAAAAGCCAGCAGGGGCAGGCGCGGCAGACCACACAAAGCAGGCGGGCCCCCCGACAGCCCACAAGGACGACAGGAAGGAAGAGGGCGAACGGACGGGAGACCCAAAGCGGAGGCAACACAGAACCAGAGGAGAACACCAAGAGCAACCAGCGCAGGAGGACGACGGAAGAAGCAGGGGCAGCGGAGAGAGGACACAAGGAGCCGACCAGCACGAGCAGGCAAAGCACCACGCAGACACCCACGCGGAGCGGAACACGGGCCAGCGAACACGCCACCCCCAACAGGGCCGGGGCCAAGCAAGCAAGGGAGAGACAAGGCACCAGGGCCGCACCGCGAGGGGGAAGCAGAGGAAGCGACACGAGCGCAAGGGAAACAGCCAACCGCGAGCCAGCGGGACAGGCGCGGGGCCCAATCCGACAGCCCAGCCGACACCAGCCACGGGGGGGACAGCGCCGGGCAGGCCGCCGGACGAACAGGCGAGCACGGGACGGGACCAAAAGAACAAACGGCAAGGAGAAGACACGGGCGAGCGAGGAGCCAAGCGCACACAGGCGCGGAGGCGAGCCGACAGCCCAACCGCGACCAGCCACGAGAAGAGCCGCAGCAACGCAGGACAAACGGCAGGGACAGCACCGGGCGGGCCGCCGGACGGACAGGCGAGCACGGGAGCAAAAAGCAAAGAGAGAGCCGAGCGGGCAACGCACGCGCACACGGAGACCCAAAAAGGGGCGAAGGGGCGCGCGGGGGGGAGGGGCGCGCACACAAGGCACCGGGCGCGCGCCGGGGGGCAGGGGAGCACCGCCCCCCGAGAGGAGGCGGAGGGCAAAAACCAAGCGGCAGCAGGGACGGCCGGGGCCGAGGAGACAGAAGGCCAAGAGGGACCGAGACAGGGGAGGGGCAGGAGGGGGCAGGGAGGCGGAGAAGAAGGGAGCGGGGACGCCGCAAAGGGCAGAAGGGGCGCCAAGGAAGGGGGGGGGGGAAGGGGAGGCCGAAAAGCCAAAAAAGACGAGAAAAAGAGGAAAAGGGGCGGGACAGGGGAGGGGGCAGGAGGGGACAGGGAGCGGACAAGAAGGAGAGCGAGGGCGCCCCAAAGGCAGAGGGGGCGCAAGGAAAGGAGGGGCACGGGGACAGGGAGGGGACAAGACAGGGAGCGGAGGCGCCCCAAAGGGCAGAGGGGCCGCAAGGAAAGGAGGGGCACGGGGGACAGGGAGGCGGACAAGAAGGAAGCGGCGGGCGCCCCAAAGGGCAAGCCGGGCAAGCCGAGCGGCAGGGGGGGGGGCGGCGCAAGCGGGGAGCCCCGGCGGCCCGAAGACCAGAGGGGCGAGAGCCGGAAGGCGCCACGACGGCGGCAGAAAGAAAGAGCAGGGCGACAGGGACACCACGGAAAGCACCCACCAGAGCCCCGCCAGCCAGAGACAGAAAGGCAGGGGGGAAAACGAGGAAGCCGACAAGCAAAAGAGAAGAAACACAACAAAAGAGGAGACAGGGGGAGGCGAGGAGAGGGGAGGAAGGGCGGAGGAGAGCCAAGCGGAGCAACGCAGCCGGGGACGGGAGCCGGGCAGGGGCGCGGACGAAGGGCAGAGAGGCCAGGGCCGGGGGAACCCCGGGCGCAGAGGCAGCCCGAGGCGGGCCCGGCCGGGGCGGGCCAGGCACCGGGCCAGGGACCCGGGCCGAAGGGGGCCAAGGGAAACAGGGGGCGGCCCCACGGAACAGGGACAAGGCCAGGGCGCAGAGGCAGCCCGAGGCGGGCCCGGCCGGGGCGGGCCAGGCACCGGGCCAGGGACCCGGGCCGAAGGGGCCAAGGGAAACAGGGGCGGCCCCACGGAACAGGGACAAGGCCAGGGCGCAGAGGCAGCCCGAGGCGGGCCCGGCCCGGGCGGGCCAGGCACCGGGCCAGGCCGGGCGGAGCCGGGCCAAGGGAAACAGGGGGCGGCACAGGACAGGGCAGGGCGGAACCCCCAGACCAGGAGGACAGGGCGAGAAAGGGGGCGGGGGGGAGGGACGAAGCGGAGCGACAAGGGCGGAAGCGCAGGGAGCGGGGCAGCAAGGCCACGCGGCCACGACAAGACCCCGGCGCGGAGGGAAGGCGGCGGCAAAGGAGGCGACCCGCCGCGCGGGGGAAGGGCGCGGCAAGGCGGCCCGCACGGCGCAGCCACCGCACGGGAGACACCAACGGCACGGGCCGCGGGGGGACGAGGCCCCCGACGGCGGGGCGGCAAGCGAGCAACGGGCGCACGCAGCGCGGCGAGCCCGGAGGCGGACGGAGAGGCGGGCAGGCAGAAGCCAACGCACGGGAGCGGCGCGCCACGGGCGGGCAACCAAGCGCGAGGACCAAGGGGCGAAGCAACGGGGCCGCGCGGACGAGGGGAAGACGAGGGCGAGACGAGCAGCAGGAGGGGAAAACGAACCGGGCGCACGACGGGCGAAACCCAGCGCACGGCCCGAGGGGGGGGAACAAGCCAACACGGGGGAAGGCGGCGGCACAAGGAGAGGAAGAGCCGACAGCGAAGGAGCAAAAAGCAACGGCGCGAGGAACGCGGGGCGGCCACAAGCCAGGAGCCCGGGGGAACGGGCGGACACCGCGAGCGGCAAAGGCCGAAGGACGAAAGGAGCGAGAGGCCACGCGGGCACGGGGCGGAGGCGGACGGGAAAGCAGAAGCAAACGAGCGGGACCCGGGGGCCACACGAGAGGCGGGCGCGGGGAGCGCAGCGGAGGACACCGGCGGAGCGGGGAACAGAGGGGCCGCCCCAGCCAAACGCCCCACCGGACAAGGGCGGCCGCCCGGAGCGACCGACAGAAGCCGGCCGGGGGGCCAAAAAGAGGGCAGGGCCCCGCCGCCGAGGCACGGAAGAAGGAAAAGAACGGGAAAAGGAGGGGAGGCACGGGCGCGGGGCCAGCGCCCACGGAGCCGACACCGCGCAAGGCAGGGCACAAAGGCGGACGAGAGGCAAGCGCAACAGGGGCGGCGGGCCCCGCGGAGGCCGCCAAGCCCGGGCCCGGGGCGGGGGGCGCGGGAGAGGAGACAGGGACAGGGGAAGCGCGGGAAGCCAGGCAGGCGCGGCACGAAGAGAGGACGAGGCAGGGGGCGACCGGAAGAGAGGCAGAGGGACGCCCGCCGGGACCCGCGCGGGGGAAGGGCGGCACGGGACAGGCAGAGCACGGGGCAGAAAGCACAGGGCGGCAACAGCCGCAGGGACCAGCGCAAGGCGGGGGGAAGGAAACAGGCGGAGGCCCCGGGGCCGGACCAGGGCGGAGGCGACGGGGCGACGCCCGGGGAAGAGGCCCCGAAGGGCCCGGGCCCAAGCCGGCCCCCGACCGGCACGCGACGACCCGCGCGCGCCACGGGAGCAGCGCGAGCAGGCCACCGACAGCCGACGGGGGCGGGACGGGGACCCCCGGGCCCAGCCCGCAGAGCCAAGCCGGGCCCGAGGGGACGGAGCCAGGGGCCGACGGCCCGGGCCGACAGGGGCCAGCGACCAGAGGCGGGGCACCGGGGAGACCGGAGGCGGGGAGGAGGACGACCGGGCGGGAGAGGCACGCGGGCCGCCGGAGGGCAAGGGCCGCCGGGGGCGCACCGGACACCACGCGACGGGCGGGGCGCGGCCAGCCGCGGGACCCGACCGCCGGCGGAGCCGGGGCCAGGGGGGCAGGCGGGGAAACAGAAAAGAGAACGCGGCCCGAGGCCCCCGCCGACGGCGCCGGACGCCCGAACGGGGCCGGCAGCCGCCACGGCCCGGGGCAGGAAGGGAACCCGAGGCCCGGGCGGAGGACGCGCCGAGGCGCGAGCAGACGGGCGGCCCCCGGCCCGGAGGAGCGACGAACCCAGGGGCAAGGGCCGGGCACAGGGAACCGGGCCCCGCGGCGGCCGGCAAAGGGCGCAGGGGAAGAGGGCGACGACCACCAAGAGCGGCACCGACGGCCGCGCCGCCCGGGCGCGCGCCCCAGGGGGGCAGCGACCGCCGCGCCCGCCGACGCAGCGGGGCCGAGCACGGGCCCCGACGGCCGGGGAGAGGGCACGCGCGGAGCGCCAGCCAGGGCGGGGCGAGGGAGGCGGCAGGGGAGGGGACACACGCCGGAGCGGAGGGCGACGGCCAGGACCACCGGCCGGCGGGCGGAAGCGACCAACACCCGGGGGGGCGAGGGGAGCGCGGAGGGGGCACCGGAACCCGACGGCCGGGCAGCCCGCAGCGCCAGGGCGGCGGACCAAAAAGGGCCCACGGGGAGCGCGCGAGGCCGGGGCACGGCGCAACAGAGCAGCCGCACCGGCCGACCGAGGGAAAGGGGAGAAGAGGGCGAGGGCGGGGCGCCCCCGAGGCCGCGAAGCAGGGCGGGACCCGAGAGAACGCGCCCGCGAGCGCCAGCGAGCCGGAGGGAAACGGCGGAGGGAACCAGCGACGAGACGGGCGAGGAGGCGGGCGCCCCGAGACCCAAGGCAGACGAACGAGGGGCACGGCAGGAGCGCGGCGGGCCGCCACCAGAGGGCCGCGGGCGGCGCCCCGCGCAGGCAGAGGGCACCAGCGGGCGGGGCCCGACAGGCAGGCGCGCACGCGAACCCGGCACAGGAGAGCAGGGGCGGGCGGCGGGGCAACCCGGGAGGGGAGCCCGCCAAGGAGCGGCCGGGCGCCGGACGGGGGACGCACCCGGGACGCGCACACAGGGCAGACGCCGGGGCCGGGGGGCAAGACGGGCCGAAGGGGGAGCCCACAGGCCGACGCCAGGAGCACGCAGGGGCCGAAGCACGCCAGCAGGCGCGGGCGGCCAGCCACAAGCGCAACGAGGACGGGGCCACGAGCGGAGCGACAGCCCGGGCGGGGGCCACCGGGGCAAGGCGCAGCGGGCAGGGCCCCGAGGCGAGGGGCGGACCGGCGCACGCCGGGCCACAGCCGACCGGGACACACCGCCGGCCCCCAGCCGCGGCCCGCCCGACAAGGGCAAGCACGCGGGGACGCGCGGGGCAAAGGCCGGGCAGCGGCCCGCGCGGACGGGGGCGCGAGCGGGCGCGCGCCAGGAGGGAGCCGGGGACGGAAGGGACCGCCCGAGGGGCGGCAGGCCCAAACAACCCGACGCGCCGACAGCGCCGCGGGGGGCGACAGGGGCCGGGCACAACGGGGCGCGCACCCGCGCGGGCGCCCCCGGCCAGGGACGGGGGCCCGGCCGCCACGGAGGACGCGGCGCCAGACGACAAGGCAGACGCCAAAGGCGGCCGAGGCGCAGGGGGGCGCGGCCCGGGGCGCGCGCCGGACGAGGGGAAGCCGGGGAGGGGCGCGGCCGCCGCGGAGGGAGAGGCGGAAACGCAGCGGGGAGCCCCGCCGGACCGGAGGGCGCAGCAAGGGCGGGCGGGGCCGCGCACGGGGCCAGGCGGCCGGAACCGACAGGGAGCACACGGGACGGGCCGCGAGGGGAAACGCAACCACCAAGGGCACGGCGCGGCACGCCGGCACGGAGAACGGGGGCAGCCAACCACGAGACGGGGCGCACGGGAAGCCAGCAGGCACCCCGGCGCCACGCAACAAGGCAGGGAGGGGGGGGCGACGAGGGGGGACACCCAGGCAGGCGGGCCCGGAGCCGAAGGGCGGCGGGCGCAACGGGCGGGCAAAGACGCGAGGGGGCACGGGAGGCGGCAAGGCACACCAAGGAGCGCAGGGCGCGACGGGCGGCAGCGAGCAAGAGCCGAGAGAGCCGGGGCCGAGAGGCAGGGGGACGCAAGGGGGGCGACGCCACCCAGACGAACACCGCGGCCGGGGCGAGAGGGCGCGCCGGGGGGGGGAGGCCGGGCGCAGGCCGCGCCGGGGGGGGGGGCGGGACCGAGCCACACAGGGGGCCAGAGCCCCAACGGGGCGGGGAGGCGAGCGGCCGAGGCAGCCCGAGCACCCCGGGGAGGAAAACACAGGCGCGGGGCGAGCGGGGCGAGGCAGCAACAAGGAGCCGGCCGCAGGGCACCGACGGAAACCGGGGACGACGGCGCCGGCCGCGAAAGGAGAAGGGCAGGGACGGCGCACAACGGCGCGGGCAGCGAACCGCCCACGGCGCCGCAAGCCGAACACGGCACCGGACCAGGCAAGCGGGAGGAGCGACGGGCGGGGGACAAAGGGCAGGGACGGAGGCAACGCGAGCGGAGGACGCGCGCGGACGAGGAAGGCCGCGGGAAGACCAACAAGGGCAAGGAGCGAGCCCCAGCACGAGGAAAGGCAAAGAGGACCCGGCCGGGCGGCCAAGGCGAGAGACGCGGGAAGACAGCAGGGGAGCGCGCGGGCGGCCAGAACAGCGAAGGGCAGCACAGACCGGGAGGGCCGCAAACGGCCGGGGCCGGGAAGGCCAGAGGCCCGCGAGAAGCGGGCCGCGGAGGGGACCGCCACAGAGCGAGGGAGCAGGCGAGGGCGCGGGCGGGAACGGAAGGAACCAGACAAAGCGCGCCACCAACGAAGAACGGCCAGGCACCACCACCCAGAGAAGCAAGAAAGAGCGCGCAGGCGGGCAAGCCGGACGAGGCGGACCGGGGAAGGGGCCCCGGGGAGGCAAAGGAAGCCGCAGGCGCCACGCCGGGGGGGCCCGGCCGGCAAGGCCGGAAGGGCAGCCGGGCGACCAGACGCCCCCCGGAACCCAAAGACGGGGAGGCGCAGAAGGGCCAGCGGAGGCCGAAAAGCAACAGCCGCGGAGCCCGGGGCGGCAGCGGGGAGGGGGAGACGAGGACGGGAGCGGAGCGGCGGCGAGCCCCCAACGGGCGGGCGGGAGGAAGGAAAACAGCCGGGGCAAAGGCGGCGCAGGGGGCGCGGGCAGAAAGCCAAGAAGGGCACCGCGGACGAGGAAAGACGAAGCCCCCGACGGGCCCGGAAGCAGGACGCCGAGCCCGAAGGCCAACACAGAGGAGCAGAAGCCGAGGAGGGGAGCCCAGGCGAAGGAGCCAGAGCGGAGGCGGGCGGGGAGCACGCGAAGGCGGCAAAAGGAACAGCGCCGGAGGCACGACCCGGCCAGGGAAGGCCAGGAGCGCAGCGCGGCAGAAGGGACGAGCCGACCGGGGCACACCGAGGAGGACCGACGACCCAACCCAAAGGCCAACGACGAGCGGGGAACGGCAACAACGGAAGAGACGCGAGGGGAGCGGAAGGACCGCGGCGCGGGCACCAGACGGGCCCGCCAAGGGAGCCGCGGGAAGGGAGGGAGAGGGGACGCAGGCCAAGGACCAGAGCGAGGAGCCCGGAGGGGGAGGGGGCACGACCGCCCCGGGCAGGAGGGGGAAGGGGCGCGCCGGCCGGCCGGCCGGGGAGGGGGAGCCGGGCGCAGGCGCCCGCGCCGGAAGCGAACCCGAAGGCGCCGGCACCCGGCACCACCAGGGGAGGCCACGAGCCGACCAGCGAAAGGGGAGAGGGCAGAAAGGGGAAGGAGGCGGCGCCGGCACAAAGGCCGGGCGAGCCGACGAGGAGCAGGAAGCAGCAAAGCAACAGGCGAAGCCGGCGGGGACCGGGGAGCGAAGAAAGGCAGCCCGGCCAGAAGGCGGGGGGGGCACGGATGGCGCGAGAAGGACGACGGGGAGCCGAGGAGGAGAGACAGCAAACAAACGAGAACGGAGGGAAGAGCCAGGCGCAGGGGCACAGGCGGAAGGAGGGCAGACGGACACAGGCAGGGCGGAAGCGGGGAGACAAGCAGAGACGACGGCAGGAGCAACCAGGGAGCAGCCAGAAGGACCGGGCCAGCGAGCACGCAGGACCAACCAAAGAGGAAGGAACGGCGAGCACCGGCAGCAAGCGGCAGGCAGGGCACCGAAAAAGGGGGGACCAACGGGAAACAGCAGCCCACGAGCACCGCAAAAGGACCGCAGCCGGGGAGAACAAGGGGGCGCGGGGCCACAAAAGCCAGCAGGGGCAGGGCGCGGCAGACCACACAAGCAGGCGGGGGCCCCCGACAGCCCACAAGGGACGACAGGAAGGAAGAGGGCGAACGGGACGGGGAGACCCAAAGCGGGAGGCAACACAGGAACCAGGAGGAGAACACCAAGAGCAACCAGCGCAGGAGGACGACGGAAGAAGCAGGGGGCAGGGCGGGAGAGGAGGACACAAGGAGCCGACCAGCACGAGCAGGCAAAGCACCACGCAGACACCCACGCGGGAGCGGAACACGGGGCCAGCGAACACGCCACCCCCAACAGGGCCGGGGCCAAGCAAGCAAGGGGAGAGGACAAGGGCACCAGGGCCGCACCGCGAGGGGGGAAGCAGAGGAAGCGACACGAGCGCAAGGGAACAGCCAACCGCGAGCCAGGCGGGGACAGGCGCGGGGCGCCAAGCCGACAGCCCAGCCGACACCAGCCACGGGGGGGACAGCGCCGGGCAGGCCGCCGGACGAACAGGGCGAGCACGGGACGGGACCAAAAGAACAAACCGGCAAGGAGAAGACACGGGGCGAGCGAGGAGCCAAGCGCACACAGGCGCGGAGGCGAGCCGACAGCCCAACCGCGACCAGCCACGAGAAGAGCCGCAGCAACGCAGGACAAACGGCAGGGGACAGCACCGGGCGGGCCGCCGGACGGACAGGGCGAGCACGGGAGCAAAAAGCAAAGAGAGAGCCGAGCGGGCAACGCACGCGCACACGGAGACCCAAAAAGGGGGCGAAGGGGGCGCGCGGGGGGGGAGGGGCGCGCACACAAGGCACCGGGCGCGCGCCGGGGGGGCAGGGGAGCACCGCCCCCCGAGAGGAGGCGGAGGGGCAAAAACCAAGCGGGCAGCAGGGGACGGCCGGGGGCCGAGGAGACAGAAGGCCAAGAGGGGACCGAGACAGGGGAGGGGCAGGAGGGGGCAGGGAGGCGGAGAAGAAGGGGAGCGGGGACGCCGCAAAGGGCAGAAGGGGCGCCAAGGAAGGGGGGGGGGGAAGGGGGAGGCCGAAAAGCCAAAAAAGACGAGAAAAAGAGGAAAAGGGGCGGGACAGGGGAGGGGCAGGAGGGGGACAGGGAGGCGGACAAGAAGGAGAGCGGAGGGCGCCCCAAAGGGCAGAGGGGGCGCAAGGAAAGGAGGGGGCACGGGGGACAGGGAGGGGACAAGACAGGGGAGCGGAGGGCGCCCCAAAGGGCAGAGGGGCCGCAAGGAAAGGAGGGGCACGGGGGGACAGGGAGGCGGACAAGAAGGAGAGCGGCGGGCGCCCCAAAGGGCAAGCCGGGCAAGCCGAGCGGCAGGGGGGGGGGGGCGGCGCAAGCGGGGAGCCCCGGCGGGCCCGAAGACCAGAGGGGGCGAGAGCCGGAAGGGCGCCACGACGGGCGGCAGAAAGAAAGAGCAGGGCGACAGGGACACCACGGAAAGCACCCACCAGGGCGCCGACGGGCACCGGAAGCCAGGGACGAGGGCAAGGCAGAAAGCCAGGGGCAAGGAGGCCGGGGCCGGGGGAACCCCGGGCGCAGAGGCAGCCCGAGGCGGGCCCGGCCGGGGGGGGCCAGGCACCGGGCCAGGGACCCGGGCGAAGGGGGCCAAGGGAAACAGGGAGCGGCCCCACGGAACAGGGACAAGGCCAGGGCGCAGAGGCAGCCCGAGGCGGGCCCGGCCGGGGGCGGGCCAGGCCAGCCGGGCCAGGGACCCGGGCGAAGGGGGCCAAGGGAAACAGGGAGCGGCCCCACGGAACAGGGACAAGGCCAGGGCGCAGAGGCAGCCCGAGGCGGGCCCGGCCGGGGCGGGCCAGGCACCGGGCCAGGCCGGGCGGAGCCGGGCCAGGGACCCCGGGCCAAGGGGGGAAAAAGGGGCCGCACAGGACAGGGGCAGGGCGGGAACCCCCAGACCAGGAGGGACAGGGCGAGAAAGGGGGGGGGGGGGGGAGGGACGAAGCGGAGCGACAAGGGCGGAAGCGCAGGGGAGCGGGGCAGCAAGGCCACGCGGCCACGGACAAGACCCCGGCGCGGAGGGAAGGCGGCGGCAAAGGAGGCGACCCGCCGCGCGGGGGGAAGGGCGCGGCAAGGCGGCCCGCACGGCGCAGCCACCGCACGGGAGACACCAACGGCACGGGCCGCGGGGGGACGAGGCCCCCGACGGCGGGGCGGCAAGCGAGCAACGGGCGCACGCAGCGCGGCGAGCCCGGAGGCGGACGGAGAGGCGGGCAGGCAGAAGCCAACGCACGGGAGGCGGCGCGCCACGGGCGGGGCAACCAAGCGCGAGACCAAGGGGGCGAAGCAACGGGTCCGCGCGGACGAGGTGGAATGACGAGGGCGATACTAGCAGCAGGAGGGGAAAACGAACCGGGCGCACGACGGGCGAAACCCAGCGCACGGGCCCGAGGGGGGGGGAACAAGCCAACACGGGGGAAGGCGGCGGCACAAGGAGAGGAAGAGCCGACAGCGAAGGAGCAAAAAGCAACGGCGCGAGGAACGCGGGGCGGCCACAAGCCAGGGAGCCCGGGGGGAACGGGCGGACACCGCGAGCGGCAAAGGCCGAAGGACGAAAGGAGCGATGAGGCCACGCGGGCACGGGGCGGAGGCGGACGGAAAGCAGAAGCAAACGAGCGGGGACCCGGTGGGCCACACGAGAGGCGGGCGCGGGAGCGCAGCGGAGGACACCGGCGGGAGCGGGGAACAGAGGGCCGCCCCAGCCAAACGCCCCACCTGACAAGGCGGCCGCCCGGAGCGACCGACAGAAGCCGGCCGGGGGCCAAAAAAGAGGGGCAGGCCCCGCCGCCGAGGCACGGAAGAAGGAAAAGAACGGGAAAAGGAGGGGAGGGCACGGGCGCGGGGCCAGCGCCCACGGAGCCGACACCGCGCAAGGCAGGTCACAAAGGCGGACGAGAGGCAAGCGCAACAGGGCGGCGGCCCCGCGGAGGCCGCCAAGCCCGGGCCCGGGGCGGGGGGCGCGGGAGAGGAGACAGGGACAGGGGGAAGCGCGGGAAGCCAGGCAGGCGCGGCACGAAGGAGAGGACGAGGCAGGGGGCGACCGGAAGAGAGGCAGAGGGACGCCCGCCGGGGACCCGCGCGGGGGGGAAGGGCGGCACGGGGACAGGCAGAGCACGGGGCAGAAAGCACAGGGCGGCAACAGCCGCAGGGACCAGCGCAAGGCGGGGGGGGAAGGAAACAGGCGGAGGCCCCGGGGCCGGACCAGGGCGGAGGCGACGGGGCGACGCCCGGGGAAGAGGCCCCGAAGGGCCCGGGCCCAAGCCGGCCCCCGACCGGCACGCGACGACCCGCGCGCGCCACGGGAGCAGCGCGAGCAGGCCACCGACAGCCGACGGGGGCGGGACGGGGACCCCCGGGCCCAGCCCGCAGAGCCAAGCCGGGGCCCGAGGGGACGGAGCCAGGGGGCCGACGGCCCGGGCCGACAGGGGCCAGCGACCAGAGGCGGGGCACCGGGGAGACCGGAGGCGGGGAGGAGGACGACCGGGCGGGAGAGGCACGCGGGCCGCCGGAGGGCAAGGGCCGCCGGGGGCGCACCGGACACCACGCGACGGGCGGGGCGCGGCCAGCCGCGGGACCCGACCGCCGGCGGAGCCGGGGCCAGGGGGGGCAGGCGGGGAAACAGAAAGAGAACGCGGCCCGAGGCCCCCGCCGACGGCGCCGGACGCCCGAACGGGGCCGGCAGCCGCCACGGCCCGGGCAGGAAGGGAACCCGAGGCCCGGGCGGAGGACGCGCCGAGGCGCGAGCAGACGGGCGGCCCCCGGCCCGGAGGAGCGACGAACCCAGGGGCAAGGGCCGGGCACAGGGAACCGGGCCCCGCGGCGGCCGGCAAAGGGCGCAGGGGAAGAGGGGCGACGACCACCAAGAGCGGCACCGACGGCCGCGCCGCCCGGGCGCGCGCCCCAGGGGGCAGCGACCGCCGCGCCCGCCGACGCAGCGGGGCCGAGCACGGGCCCCGACGGCCGGGGAGAGGGCACGCGCGGAGCGCCAGCCAGGGGCGGGGCGAGGGGAGGCGGCAGGGGAGGGGGACACACGCCGGAGCGGAGGGCGACGGCCAGGACCACCGGCCGGCGGGCGGAAGCGACCAACACCCGGGGGGGGCGAGGGGAGCGCGGAGGGGGCACCGGAACCCGACGGCCGGGGCAGCCCGCAGCGCCAGGGCGGCGGACCAAAAAGGGCCCACGGGGAGCGCGCGAGGCCGGGGCACGGCGCAACAGAGCAGCCGCACCGGCCGACCGAGGGAAAGGGGAGAAGAGGGCGAGGGCGGGGCGCCCCCGAGGCCGCGAAGCAGGGGCGGGACCCGAGAGAACGCGCCCGCGAGCGCCAGCGAGCCGGAGGGAAACGGCGGAGGGAACCAGCGACGAGACGGGGCGAGAGGCGGGCGCCCCGAGACCCAAGGCAGACGAACGAGGGGCACGGCAGGAGCGCGGCGGGCCGCCACCAGAGGGGCCGCGGGCGGCGCCCCGCGCAGGCAGAGGGCACCAGCGGGCGGGGCCCGACAGGCAGGCGCGCACGCGAACCCGGCACAGGAGAGCAGGGGCGGGCGGCGGGGCAACCCGGGAGGGGAGCCCACCAAGGAGCGGCCGGACGCCGGACGGGGGGACGCACCCGGGGACGCGCACACAGGGCAGACGCCGGGGGCCGGGGGCAAGACGGGCCGAAGGGGGAGCCCACAGGCCGACGCCAGGAGCACGCAGGGGCCGAAGCACGCCAACAGGCGCGGGCGGCCAGCCACAAGCGCAACGAGGACGGGGCCACGAGCGGAGCGACAGCCCGGGCGGGGGCCACCGGGGCAAGGCGCGGCGGGCAGGGCCCCGAGGCGAGGGGCGGACCGGCGCACGCCGGGCCACAGCCGACCGGGACACACCGCCGACCCCCAGCCGCGGCCCGCCCGACAAGGGCAAGCACGCGGGGACGCGCGGGGCAAAGGCCGGGGCAGCGGGCCCGCGCGGGACGGGGCGCGAGCGGGCGCGCGCCAGGAGGGAGCCGGGGACGGAAGGGACCGCCCGAGGGGGGCGGCAGGCCCAAACAACCCGACGCGCCGACAGCGCCGCGGGGGGCGACAGGGGCCGGGCACAACGGGGCGCGCACCCGCGCGGGCGCCCCCGGCCAGGGGACGGGGGCCCGGGCCGCCACGGAGGACGCGGCGCCAGACGACAAGGCAGACGCCAAAGGCGACCGAGGCGCAGGGGGGGCGCGGCCCGGGGCGCGCGCCGGGACGAGGGGAAGCCGGGGGAGGGGCGCGGCCGCCGCGGAGGAGAGGCGGAAACGCAGCGGGGAGCCCCGCCGGACCGGAGGGCGCAGCAAGGGCGGGCGGGGCCGCGCACGGGGCCAGGCGGCCGGAACCGACAGGGAGCACACGGGACGGGCCGCGAGGGGAAACGCAACCACCAAGGGGCACGGCACGGCACGCCGGCACGGAGAACGGGGGCAGCCAACCGCGAGACGGGGCGCACGGGAAGCCAGCAGGCACCCCGGCGCCACGCAACAAGGCAGGGAGGGGGGGGCGACGAGGGGGACACCCAGGCAGGCGGGCCCGGAGCCGAAGGGCGGCGGGCGCAACGGGCGGGCAAAGACGCGAGGGGGCACGGGAGGCGGCAAGGCACACCAAGGAGCGCAGGGCGCGACGGGCGGCAGCGAGGCAAGAGCCGAGAGAGCCGGGGCCGAGAGGCAGGGGGACGCAAGGGGGGCGACGCCACCCAGACGAACACCGCGGCCGGGGCGAGGGGCACGCCGGGGGGGGGAGGCCGGGGCGCAGGCCGCGCCGGGGGGGGGGGGGGCGGGACCGAGCCACACAGGGGGGCAAGAGCCCCAACGGGGCGGGGAGGCGAGCGGCCGAGGCAACCCGAGCACCCCGAGGGGGAAAACACAGGCGCGGGGCGAGCGGGGGCGAGGCAGCAACAAGGAGCCGGCCGCAGGGGCACCGACGGAAACCGGGGGACGACGGCGCCGGCCGCGAAAGGAGAAGGGGCAGGGGACGGCGCACAACGGCGCGGGCAGCGAACCGCCCACGGCGCCGCAAGCCGAACACGGCACCGGACCAGGCAAGCGGGAGGAGCGACGGGCGGGGGGGACAAAGGGCAGGGACGGAGGCAACGCGAGCGGAGGACGCGCGCGGACGAGGAAGGCCGCGGGGAAGACCAACAAGGGCAAGGAGCGAGCCCCAGCACGAGGAAAGGGCAAAGAGGACCCGGGCCGGGCGGCCAAGGCGAGAGACGCGGGGAAGACAGCAGGGGAGCGCGCGGGCGGCCCAGAACAGCGAAGGGCAGCACAGACCGGGGAGGGCCGCAAACGGCCGGGGCCGGGAAGGCCAGAGGCCCGCGAAGAAGCGGGCCGCGGAGGGGGACCGCCACAGAGCGAGGGAGCAGGCGGAGGGCGCGGGCGGGAACGGAAGGAACCAGACAAAGCGCGCCACCAACGAAGAACGGCCAGGCACCACCACCCAGAGAAGCAAGAAAGAGCGCGCAGGCGGGCAAGCCGGACGAGGGCGGGACCGGGGAAGGGGCCCCGGGGGGAGGCAAAGGAAGCCGCAGGCGCCACGCCGGGGGGGCCCGGCCGGCAAGGCCGGGAAGGGGCAGCCGGGCGACCAGACGCCCCCGGAACCCAAAGACGGGGAGGGCGCAGAAGGGGCCAGCGGAGGCCGAAAAGCAACAGCCGCGGAGCCCGGGGCGGCAGCGGGGAGGGGGGAGACGAGGACGGGAGCGGAGCGGCGGCGAGCCCCCAACGGGCGGGCGGGAGGAAGGAAAACAGCCGGGGCAAAGGCGGGCGCAGGGGGCGGCGGGCAGAAAGCCAAGAAGGGCACCGCGGACGAGGAAAGACGAAGGCCCCCGACGGGCCCGGGGAAGCAGGACGCCGAGCCCGAAGGCCAACACAAGAGGAGCAGAAGCCGAGGAGGGGAGCCCAGGCGAAGGGAGCCAGAGCGGAGGCGGGCGGGGAGCACGCGAAGGGCGGCAAAGGAACAGCGCCGGAGGCACGACCCGGCCAGGGAAGGCCAGGAGCGCAGCGCCGGCAGAAGGGACGAGCCGACCGGGGCACACCGAGGGAGGACCGAGCGACCCAACCCAAAGGCCAACGACGAGCGGGGGAACGGCAACAACGGAAAGAGACGCGAGGGGAGCGGGAAGGACCGCGGCGGCGGGCACCAGACGGGCCCGCCAAGGGAGCCGCGGGAAGGGAGGGAGAGGGGACGCAGGCCAAGGACCAGACGCGAGGAGCCCGGGAGGGGGAGGGAGGGGCACGACCGCCCCGGGGCAGGAGGGGGAAGGGGCGCGCCGGCGGCCGGCCGGGGAGGGGGGAGCCGGGGCGCAGGCGCCCGCGCCGGAAGCGAACCCGAAGGCGCCGGCACCCGGCACCACCAGGGGAGGCCACGAGCCGACCAGCGAAAGGGAGAGGGCAGAAAGGGGAAGGAGGCGGCGCCGGCACAAAGGCCGGGCGAGCCGACGAGGGAGCAGGAAGCAGCAAAGCAACAGGCGAAGCCGGCGGGGACCGGGGAGCGAAGAAAGGCAGCCCGGCCAGAAGGCGGGGGGGGGCACGGAGGAGCGCGAGAAGGACGACGGGGAGCCGAGGAGGAGAGACCAGCAAACAAACGAGAACGGAGGGAAGGAGCCAGGCGCAGGGGCACAGGCGGAAGGAGGGCAGACGGACACAGGCAGGGCGGAAGCGGGGAGACAAGCAGAGGACGACGGGCAGGAGCAACCAGGGAGCAGCCAGAAGGACAGGGCCAGCCGAGCACGCAGGACCAACCAAAGAGGAAGGAACAGCGAGCACGGCAGCAAGCGGCAGGCAGGGCACCGAAAAAGGGGGGGACCAACGGGCAACAGCAGCCCAGCGAGCACCGCAAAAGGGACCGCAGCCGAGAGAACAAGGGGGGCGCGGGGGCCACAAAAGCCAGCAGGGGGCAGGGCGCGGGCAGAGCACACAAAGCAGGGCGGGGGCCCCCCGACAGCCCACAAGGGACGACAGGAAGGAAGAGGGGCGAACGGGACGGGGAGACCCAGAGCGGGAGGCAACACAGGAACCAGGAGGAGAACACCAAGAGCAACCAGCGCAGGAGGACGACGGAAGAAGCAGGCGGGCAGGGCGGGAGAGGAGGGCACAAGGAGCCGACCAACACGAGCAGGCAAACCACCACGCAGACACCCACGCGGGAGCGGAACACGGGGCCAGCGAACACGCCACCCCCAACAGGGCCGGGGCCAAGCAAGCAAGGGGAGAGGACAAGGGCACCAGGGCCGCACCGCGAGGGGGGAAGCAGAGGAAGCGACACGAGCGCAAGGGGAACAGCCAACCGGGAGCCAGGCGGGGACAGGCGCGGAGGCGCCAAGCCGACAGCCCAGCCGACACCAGCCACGGGGGGGGACAGCGCCGGGCAGGGCGCCGGACGAACAGGGCGAGCACGGGACGGGACCAAAAGAACAAACCGGCAAAGAGAAGACACGGGGCGAGCGAGGAGCCAAGCGCACACAGGCGCGGAGGCGAGCCGACAACCCAACCGCGACCAGCCACGAGAAGAGCCGCGGGAACGCAGGACAAACGGCAGGGACAGCACCGGGCGGGCCGCCGGACGGACAGGGCAAGCACGGGAGCAAAAAGCGAAGAGAGAGCCGAGCAGGCAACGCACGCGCACACGGAGACCCAAAAAGGGGGCGAAGGGGGCGCGCGGGGGGGGAGGGGCGCGCGCACAAGGCACCGGGCGCGCGCCGGGGGGGCAGGGGAGCACCGCCCCCCGAGAGGAGGCAGAGGGGCAAAAACCAAGCGGGCAGGAGGGGACGGCCGGGGGCCGAGGAGACAGAAGGCCAAGAGGGGGACCGAGACAGGGGAGGGGGCAGGAGGGGGCAGGGAGGCGGAGAAGAAGGGGAGCGGGGGACGCCGCAAAGGGCAGAAGGGGCGCCAAGGAAGGGAGGGGGGAAGGGGAGGCCGAAAAGCCAAAAAAGACAAGAAAAAGAGGAAAAGGGGGCGGGACAGGGGAGGGGGCAGGAGGGGGACAGGGAGGCGGACAAGAAGGAGAGCGGAGGGCGCCCCAAAGGCAGAGGGGGGCGCAAGGAAAGGAGGGGCACGGGGGACAGGGAGGCGGACAAGAGGGAGAGCGGAGGGCGCCCCAAAGGGCAGAGGGGGCCGCAAGGAAAGGAGGGGGCACGGGGGGACAGGGAGGCGGACAAGAAGGAGAGCGGCGGGCGCCCCAAAGGGCAAGCCAGGCAAGCCGAGCGGCAGGGGGGGGGGCGGCGCAAGCGGGGAGCCCCGGCGGGCCCGAAGACCAGAGGGGGCGAGAGCCGGAAGGGCGCCACGACGGGCGGCAGAAAGAAAGAGCAGGGCGACAGGGACACCACGGAAAGCACCCACCAGGGCGCCGAGGCGGGCCCGGCCGGGGGCGGGCCGGGCACCGGAAGCCCAGGGAACGAGGGCAAGGCAGAAAGCCAGGGAGCAAGGAGGCCGGGGCCGGGGGGAACCCCCGGGCGCAGAGGCAGCCCGAGGCGGGCCCGGCCGGGGGGGGCCAGGCACCGGGCCAGGGACCCGGGCGGAAGGGGGCCAAGGGAAACAGGGAGCGGCCCCACGGAACAGGGACAAGGCCAGGGCGCAGAGGCAGCCCGAGGCGGGCCCGGCCGGGGGCGGGCCAGGCACCGGGCCAGGCCGGGGCCGAGCCGGGCCAGGGACCCGGGCGGAAGGGGGCCAGGGAAACAGGGAGCGGCCCCACGGAACAGGACAAGGCCAGGGCGCAGAGGCAGCCCGAGGCGGGCCCGGCCGGGGGCGGGCCAGGCACCGGGCCAGGCCGGGGCGGAGCCGGGCCAGGGACCCGGGCGGAAGGGGGCCAAGGGGGGAAAAAGGGAGCCGCACAGGACAGGGGCAGGGCGGGAACCCCCAGACCAGGAGGGACAGGGCGAGAAAGGGGGGCGGGGGGAGGGGGAGGGACGAAGCGGAGCGACAAGGGCGGAAGCGCAGGGGAGCGGGGCAGCAAGGCCACGCGGCCACGGACAAGACCCCGGCGCGGAGGGAAGGCGGCGGCAAAGGAGGCGACCCGCCGCGCGGGGGGAAGGGCGCGGCAAGGCGGCCCGCACGGCGCAGCCGCCGCACGGGAGACACCAACGGCACGGGCCGCGGGGGGGACGAGGCCCCCGACGGCGGGGCGGCAAGCGAGCAACGGGCGCACGCAGCGCGGCGAGCCCGGAGGCGGACGGAGAGGCGGGCAGGCAGAAGCCAACGCACGGGAGCGGCGCGCCACGGGCGGGGCAACCAAGCGCGAGGACCAAGGGGCGAAGCAACGGGGCCGCGCGGACGAGGGGGAAGGACGAGGGCGAGACGAGCAGCAGGAGGGGAAAACGAACCGGGCGCACGACGGGCGAAACCCAGCGCACGGGCCCGAGGGGGGGGGAACAAGCCAACACGGGGGGAAGGCGGCGGCACAAGGAGAGGAAGAGCCGACAGCGAAGGAGCAAAAAGCAACGGCGCGAGGAACGCGGGGCGGCCACAAGCCAGGAGCCCGGGGGAACGGGGCGGACACCGCGAGCGGCAAAGGCCGAAGGACGAAAGGAGCGAGAGGCCACGCGGGCACGGGGCGGAGGCGGACGGGAAAGCAGAAGCAAACGAGCGGGGACCCGGGGGGCCACACGAGAGGGCGGGGCGCGGGGAGCGCAGCGGAGGACACCGGCGGGAGCGGGGAACAGAGGGGCCGCCCCAGCCAAACGCCCCACCGGACAAGGGCGGCCGCCCGGAGCGACCGACAGAAGCCGGCCGGGGGGCCAAAAAGAGGGGCAGGGCCCCGCCGCCGAGGCACGGAAGAAGGAAAAGAACGGGAAAAGGAGGGGAGGGCACGGGCGCGGGGGCCAGCGCCCACGGAGCCGACACCGCGCAAGGCAGGGCACAAAGGCGGACGAGAGGCAAGCGCAACAGGGGCGGCGGGCCCCGCGGAGGCCGCCAAGCCCGGGCCCGGGGCGGGGGGGGCGCGGGAGAGGAGACAGGGACAGGGGAAGCGCGGGAAGCCAGCAGGCGCGGCACGAAGGAGAGGACGAGGCAGGGGGCGACCGGAAGAGAGGCAGAGGGACGCCCGCCGGGACCCGCGCGGGGGGAAGGGCGGCACGGGGACAGGCAGAGCACGGGGCAGAAAGCACAGGGCGGCAACAGCCGCAGGGACCAGCGCAAGGCGGGGGGGAAGGAAACAGGCGGAGGCCCCGGGGCCGGACCAGGGCGGAGGCGACGGGGCGACGCCCGGGGAAGAGGCCCCGAAGGGCCCGGGCCCAAGCCGGCCCCCGACCGGCACGCGACGACCCGCGCGCGCCACGGGAGCAGCGCGAGCAGGCCACCGACAGCCGACGGGGGCGGGACGGGGACCCCCGGGCCCAGCCCGCAGAGCCAAGCCGGGGCCCGAGGGGACGGAGCCAGGGGCCGACGGCCCGGGCCGACAGGGGGCCAGCGACCAGAGGCGGGGCACCGGGGAGACCGGAGGCGGGGAGGAGGACGACCGGGCGGGAGAGGCACGCGGGCCGCCGGAGGGCAAGGGCCGCCGGGGGCGCACCGGACACCACGCGACGGGCGGGGCGCGGCCAGCCGCGGGACCCGACCGCCGGCGGAGCCGGGGCCAGGGGGGGCAGGCGGGGAAACAGAAAAGAGAACGCGGCCCGAGGCCCCCGCCGACGGCGCCGGACGCCCGAACGGGGCCGGCAGCCGCCACGGCCCGGGGCAGGAAGGGGAACCCGAGGCCCGGGCGGAGGACGCGCCGAGGCGCGAGCAGACGGGCGGCCCCCGGCCCGGAGGAGCGACGAACCCAGGGGCAAGGGCCGGGCACAGGGAACCGGCCCCGCGGCGGCCGGCAAAGGGCGCAGGGGAAGAGGGGCGACGACCACCAAGAGCGGCACCGACGGCCGCGCCGCCCGGGCGCGCGCCCCAGGGGGGCAGCGACCGCCGCGCCCGCCGACGCAGCGGGGCCGAGCACGGGCCCCGACGGCCGGGGAGAGGGCACGCGCGGGAGCGCCAGCCAGGGCGGGCGAGGGGAGGCGGCAGGGGAGGGGGACACACGCCGGAGCGGAGGCGACGGCCAGGACCACCGGCCGGCGGGCGGAAGCGACCAACACCCGGGGGGGGCGAGGGAGCGCGGAGGGGGGCACCGGAACCCGACGGCCGGGGCAGCCGCAGCGCCAGGGCGGCGGACCAAAAAGGGCCCACGGGGAGCGCGCGAGGCCGGGGCACGGCGCAACAGAGCAGCCGCACCGGCCGACCGAGGGAAAGGGGGAGAAGAGGGCGAGGGCGGGGCGCCCCCGAGGCCGCGAAGCAGGGGCGGGACCCGAGAGAACGCGCCCGCGAGCGCCAGCGAGCCGGAGGGAAACGGCGGAGGGAACCAGCGACGAGACGGGCGAGGAGGCGGGCGCCCCGAGACCCAAGGCAGACGAACGAGGGGCACGGCAGGAGCGCGGCGGGCCGCCACCAGAGGGCCGCGGGCGGCGCCCCGCGCAGGCAGAGGGCACCAGCGGGCGGGGCCCGACAGGCAGGCGCGCACGCGAACCCGGCACAGGAGAGCAGGGGCGGGCGGCGGGGCAACCCGGGAGGGGAGCCACCAAGGAGCGGCCGGACGCCGGACGGGGGACGCACCCGGGACGCGCACACAGGGCAGACGCCGGGGGCCGGGGGCAAGACGGGCCGAAGGGGAGCCCACAGGCCGACGCCAGGAGCACGCAGGGGCCGAAGCACGCCAACAGGCGCGGGCGGCCAGCCACAAGCGCAACGAGGACGGGCCACGAGCGGAGCGACAGCCCGGGCGGGGCCACCGGGGCAAGGCGCGGCGGGCAGGGCCCCGAGGCGAGGGGCGGACCGGCGCACGCCGGGCCACAGCCGACCGGGACACACCGCCGACCCCCAGCCGCGGCCCGCCCGACAAGGGCAAGCACGCGTGGACGCGCGGGGCAAAGGCCGGGGCAGCGGCCCGCGCGGGACGGGGGCGCGAGCGGGCGCGCGCCAGGAGGAGCCGGGGACGGAAGTACCGCCCGAGGGGGCGGCAGGCCCAAACAACCCGACGCGCCGACAGCGCCGCGGGGTGCGACAGGGGCCGGGCACAACGGGGCGCGTCACCCGCGCGGGCGCCCCCGGCCAGGGGACGGGGGCCCGGGCCGCCACGGAGGACGCGGCGCCAGACGACAAGGCAGACGCCAAAGGCGACCGAGGCGCAGGGGGGGCGCGGCCCGGGGCGCGCGCCGGACGAGGGGAAGCCGGGTAGGGGTCGCGGCCGCCGCGGAGGGGAGAGGCGGAAACGCAGCGGGGAGCCCCGACGGACCGGAGGCGCAGCAAGGGCGGGCGGGGCCGCGCACGGGGCCAGGCGGCCGGAACCGACAGGGAGCACACGGGACGGGCCGCGAGGGGAAACGCAACCACCAAGGGGCACGGCACGGCACGCCGGCACGGAGAACGGGGGCAGCCAACCGCGAGACGGGGCGCACGGGAAGCCAGCAGGCACCCCGGCGCCACGCAACAAGGCAGGAGGGGGGGGCGACGAGGGGGGACACCCAGGCAGGCGGGCCCGGAGCCGAAGGGCGGCGGGCGCAACGGGCGGGCAAAGACGCGGGGGCACGGGAGGCGGCAAGGCACACCAAGGAGCGCAGGGCGCGACGGGCGGCAGCGAGGCAAGAGCCGAGAGAGCCGGGGCCGAGAGGCAGGGGGACGCAAGGGGGCGACGCCACCCAGACGAACACCGGCCGGGGCGAGGGGGCACGCCGGGGGGGGGGAGGCCGGGGCGCAGGCCGCGCCGGGGGGGGGGGCGGGACCGAGCCACACAGGGGGGGCAAGAGCCCCAACGGGGCGGGGAGGCGAGCGGCCGAGGCAACCCGAGCACCCCGAGGGGAAAACACAGGCGCGGGGCGAGCGGGGGCGAGGCAGCAACAAGGAGCCGGCCGCAGGGGCACCGACGGAAACCGGGGACGACGGCGCCGGCCGCGAAAGGAGAAGGGGCAGGGGACGGCGCACAACGGCGCGGGCAGCGAACCGCCCACGGCGCCGCAAGCCGAAACACGGCACCGGACCAGGCAAGCGGGAGGAGCGACGGGCGGGGGGACAAAGGGCAGGGACGGAGGCAACGCGAGCGGAGGACGCGCGCGGACGAGGAAGGCCGCGGGGAAGACCAACAAGGGCAAGGAGCGAGCCCCAGCACGAGGAAAGGGCAAAGAGGACCCGGGCCGGGCGGCCAAGGCGAGAGACGCGGGAAGACAGCAGGGGAGCGCGCGGGCGGCCCAGAACAGCGAAGGGCAGCACAGACCGGGGAGGGCCGCAAACGGCCGGGGCCGGGAAGGCCAGAGGCCCGCGAAGAAGCGGGCCGCGGAGGGGACCGCCACAGAGCGAGGGAGCAGGCGGAGGGCGCGGGCGGGAACGGAAGGAACCAGACAAAGCGCGCCACCAACGAAGAACGGCCAGGCACCACCACCCAGAGAAGCAAGAAAGAGCGCGCAGGCGGGCAAGCCGGACGAGGGCGGGACCGGGGAAGGGGCCCCGGGGGAGGCAAAGGAAGCCGCAGGCGCCACGCCGGGGGGGCCCGGCCGGCAAGGCCGGGAAGGGGCAGCCGGGCGACCAGACGCCCCCCGGAACCCAAAGACGGGGAGGGCGCAGAAGGGGCCAGCGGAGGCCGAAAAGCAACAGCCGCGGAGCCCGGGCGGCAGCGGGGAGGGGAGACGAGGACGGAGCGGAGCGGCGGCGAGCCCCCAACGGGCGGGCGGGAGGAAGGAAAACAGCCGGGGCAAAGGCGGGCGCAGGGGGCGGCGGGCAGAAAGCCAAGGGCACCGCGGACGAGGAAAGACGAAGGCCCCCGACGGGCCCGGGGAAGCAGGACGCCGAGCCCGAAGGCCAACACAAGAGGAGCAGAAGCCGAGGGGAGCCCAGGCGAAGGGAGCCAGAGCGGAGGCGGGCGGGGAGCACGCGAAGGGCGGCAAAGGAACAGCGCCGGAGGCACGACCCGGCCAGGGAAGGCCAGGAGCGCAGCGCCGGCAGAAGGGACGAGCCGACCGGGGCACACCGAGGGAGGACCGAGCGACCCAACCCAAAGGCCAACGACGAGCGGGGAACGGCAACAACGGAAAGAGACGCGAGGGGAGCGGGAAGGACCGCGGCGGCGGGCACCAGACGGGCCCGCCAAGGGAGCCGCGGGAAGGGAGGGAGAGGGGACGCAGGCCAAGGACCAGACGCGAGGAGCCCGGAGGGGGAGGGGGGCACGACCGCCCCGGGCAGGAGGGGGAAGGGGCGCGCCGGCGGCCGGCCGGGAGGGGGAGCCGGGGCGCAGGCGCCCGCGCCGGAAGCGAACCCGAAGGCGCCGGCACCCGGCACCACCAGGGGAGGCCACGAGCCGACCAGCGAAAGGGGAGAGGGCAGAAAGGGGAAGGAGGCGGCGCCGGCACAAAGGCCGGGCGAGCCGACGAGGGAGCAGGAAGCAGCAAAGCAACAGGCGAAGCCGGCGGGGACCGGGGAGCGAAGAAAGGCAGCCCGGCCAGAAGGCGGGGGGGGGGCACGGAGGAGCGCGAGAAGGACGACGGGGAGCCGAGGAGGAGAGACCAGCAAACAAACGAGAACGGAGGGAAGGAGCCAGGCGCAGGGGCACAGGCGGAAGGAGGGCAGACGGACACAGGCAGGGCGGAAGCGGGGAGACAAGCAGAGGACGACGGGCAGGAGCAACCAGGGAGCAGCCAGAAGGACAGGGCCAGCCGAGCACGCAGGACCAACCAAAGAGGAAGGAACAGCGAGCACGGCAGCAAGCGGCAGGCAGGGCACCGAAAAAGGGGGGACCAACGGGCAACAGCAGCCCAGCGAGCACCGCAAAAGGGACCGCAGCCGAGAGAACAAGGGGGGCGCGGGGGCCACAAAAGCCAGCAGGGGGCAGGGCGCGGGCAGAGCACACAAAGCAGGGCGGGGGCCCCCGACAGCCCACAAGGGACGACAGGAAGGAAGAGGGGCGAACGGGACGGGGGAGACCCAGAGCGGGAGGCAACACAGGAACCAGGAGGAGAACACCAAGAGCAACCAGCGCAGGAGGACGACGGAAGAAGCAGGGGGCAGGGCGGGAGAGGAGGGCACAAGGAGCCGACCAACACGAGCAGGCAAACCACCACGCAGACACCCACGCGGGAGCGGAACACGGGGCCAGCGAACACGCCACCCCCAACAGGGCCGGGGCCAAGCAAGCAAGGGGAGAGGACAAGGGCACCAGGGCCGCACCGCGAGGGGGAAGCAGAGGAAGCGACACGAGCGCAAGGGAACAGCCAACCGGAGCCAGGCGGGGACAGGCGCGGAGGCGCCAAGCCGACAGCCCAGCCGACACCAGCCACGGGGGGGACAGCGCCGGGCAGGCGCCGGACGAACAGGGCGAGCACGGGACGGGACCAAAAGAACAAACCGGCAAAGAGAAGACACGGGGCGAGCGAGGAGCCAAGCGCACACAGGCGCGGAGGCGAGCCGACAACCCAACCGCGACCAGCCACGAGAAGAGCCGCGGGAACGCAGGACAAACGGCAGGGGACAGCACCGGGCGGGCCGCCGGACGGACAGGGCAAGCACGGGAGCAAAAAGCGAAGAGAGAGCCGAGCAGGCAACGCACGCGCACACGGAGACCCAAAAAGGGGGCGAAGGGGGCGCGCGGGGGGAGGGGCGCGCACAAGGCACCGGGCGCGCGCCGGGGGGCAGGGGAGCACCGCCCCCCGAGAGGAGGCAGAGGGGCAAAAACCAAGCGGGCAGGAGGGGACGGCCGGGGGCCGAGGAGACAGAAGGCCAAGAGGGGGACCGAGACAGGGGAGGGCAGGAGGCAGGGAGGCGGAGAAGAAGGGGAGCGGGGACGCCGCAAAGGGCAGAAGGGGCGCCAAGGAAGGGGGGGGGGGAAGGGGGAGGCCGAAAAGCCAAAAAAGACAAGAAAAAGAGGAAAAGGGGGCGGGACAGGGGAGGGGCAGGAGGGACAGGGAGGCGGACAAGAAGGAGAGCGGAGGGCGCCCCAAAGGGCAGAGGGGGCGCAAGGAAAGGAGGGGGCACGGGGACAGGGAGGCGGACAAGAGGGAGCGGAGGGCGCCCCAAAGGGCAGAGGGGGCCGCAAGGAAAGGAGGGGCACGGGGGACAGGGAGGCGGACAAGAAGGAGAGCGGCGGGCGCCCCAAAGGGCAAGCCAGGCAAGCCGAGCGGCAGGGGGGGGGGCGGCGCAAGCGGGGGAGCCCCGGCGGGCCCGAAGACCAGAGGGGGCGAGAGCCGGAAGGGCGCCACGACGGGCGGCAGAAAGAAAGAGCAGGGCGACAGGGACACCACGGAAAGCACCCACCAGGGCGCCGAGGCGGGCCCGGCCGGGGCGGGCGGGCACCGGAAGCCAGGGAACGAGGGCAAGGCAGAAAGCCAGGGAGCAAGGAGGCCGGGGCCGGGGGAACCCCCGGGCGCAGAGGCAGCCCGAGGCGGGCCCGGCCGGGGGGGGGCCAGGGCACCGGGCCAGGGACCCGGGCGAAGGGGGCCAAGGGAAACAGGGAGCGGCCCCACGGAACAGGGACAAGGCCAGGGCGCAGAGGCAGCCCGAGGCGGGCCCGGCCGGGGGCGGGCCAGGCACCGGGCCAGGCCGGGCCAGGGACCCGGGCGAAGGGGGCCAAGGGAAACAGGGAGCGGCCCCACGGAACAGGGACAAGGCCAGGGCGCAGAGGCAGCCCGAGGCGGGCCCGGCCGGGGCGGGCCAGGCACCGGGCCAGGCCGGGGCGGAGCCGGGCCAGGGACCCGGGCGGAAGGGGGCCAAGGGGGGAAAAAGGGGGCCGCACAGGACAGGGGCAGGGCGGGAACCCCCAGACCAGGAGGGACAGGGCGAGAAAGGGGGGCGGGGGGGGGGGGAGGGACGAAGCGGAGCGACAAGGGCGGAAGCGCAGGGGAGCGGGGCAGCAAGGCCACGCGGCCACGGACAAGACCCCGGCGCGGAGGGAAGGCGGCGGCAAAGGAGGCGACCCGCCGCGCGGGGGAAGGGCGCGGCAAGGCGGCCCGCACGGCGCAGCCACCGCACGGGAGACACCAACGGCACGGGCCGCGGGGGGGACGAGGCCCCCGACGGCGGGGCGGCAAGCGAGCAACGGGCGCACGCAGCGCGGCGAGCCCGGAGGCGGACGGAGAGGCGGGCAGGCAGAAGCCAACGCACGGGAGCGGCGCGCCACGGGCGGGGCAACCAAGCGCGAGGACCAAGGGGGCGAAGCAACGGGGCCGCGCGGACGAGGGGGAAGGACGAGGGCGAGACGAGCAGCAGGAGGGGAAAACGAACCGGGCGCACGACGGGCGAAACCCAGCGCACGGGCCCGAGGGGGGGGAACAAGCCAACACGGGGGGAAGGCGGCGGCACAAGGAGAGGAAGAGCCGACAGCGAAGGAGCAAAAAGCAACGGCGCGAGGAACGGGCGGCCACAAGCCAGGGAGCCCGGGGGAACGGGGCGGACACCGCGAGCGGCAAAGGCCGAAGGACGAAAGGAGCGAGAGGCCACGCGGGCACGGGGCGGAGGCGGACGGGAAAGCAGAAGCAAACGAGCGGGACCCGGGGGCCACACGAGAGGGCGGGGCGCGGGGAGCGCAGCGGAGGACACCGGCGGGAGCGGGAACAGAGGGGCCGCCCCAGCCAAACGCCCCACCGGACAAGGGCGGCCGCCCGGAGCGACCGACAGAAGCCGGCCGGGGGGCCAAAAAGAGGGGCAGGGCCCCGCCGCCGAGGCACGGAAGAAGGAAAAGAACGGGAAAAGGAGGGGGAGGGCACGGGCGCGGGGGCCAGCGCCCACGGAGCCGACACCGCGCAAGGCAGGGCACAAAGGCGGACGAGAGGCAAGCGCAACAGGGGCGGCGGGCCCCGCGGAGGCCGCCAAGCCCGGGCCCGGGGCGGGGGCGCGGGAGAGGAGACAGGGACAGGGGAAGCGCGGGAAGCCAGGCAGGCGCGGCACGAAGGAGAGGACGAGGCAGGGGGCGACCGGAAGAGAGGCAGAGGGACGCCCGCCGGGACCCGCGCGGGGGAAGGGCGGCACGGGGACAGGCAGAGCACGGGGCAGAAAGCACAGGGCGGCAACAGCCGCAGGGACCAGCGCAAGGCGGGGGGAAGGAAACAGGCGGAGGCCCCGGGGCCGGACCAGGGCGGAGGCGACGGGGCGACGCCCGGGGAAGAGGCCCCGAAGGGCCCGGGCCCAAGCCGGCCCCCGACCGGCACGCGACGACCCGCGCGCGCCACGGGAGCAGCGCGAGCAGGCCACCGACAGCCGACGGGGCGGGACGGGGACCCCCGGGCCCAGCCCGCAGAGCCAAGCCGGGGCCCGAGGGACGGAGCCAGGGGCCGACGGCCCGGGCCGACAGGGGCCAGCGACCAGAGGCGGGGCACCGGGGAGACCGGAGGCGGGAGGAGGACGACCGGGCGGGAGAGGCACGCGGGCCGCCGGAGGGGCAAGGGCCGCCGGGGGCGCACCGGACACCACGCGACGGGCGGGGCGCGGCCAGCCGCGGGACCCGACCGCCGGCGGAGCCGGGGCCAGGGGGGCAGGCGGGGAAACAGAAAAGAGAACGCGGCCCGAGGCCCCCGCCGACGGCGCCGGACGCCCGAACGGGGCCGGCAGCCGCCACGGCCCGGGCAGGAAGGGGAACCCGAGGCCCGGGCGGAGGACGCGCCGAGGCGCGAGCAGACGGGCGGCCCCCGGCCCGGAGGAGCGACGAACCCAGGGGCAAGGGCCGGGCACAGGGAACCGGGCCCCGCGGCGGCCGGCAAAGGGCGCAGGGGAAGAGGGGCGACGACCACCAAGAGCGGCACCGACGGCCGCGCCGCCCGGGCGCGCGCCCCAGGGGGGCAGCGACCGCCGCGCCCGCCGACGCAGCGGGGCCGAGCACGGGCCCCGACGGCCGGGGAGAGGGCACGCGCGGGAGCGCCAGCCAGGGGCGGGGCGAGGGGAGGCGGCAGGGGAGGGGACACACGCCGGAGCGGAGGGCGACGGCCAGGACCACCGGCCGGCGGGCGGAAGCGACCAACACCCGGGGGGGGCGAGGGAGCGCGGAGGGGGCACCGGAACCCGACGGCCGGGGCAGCCCGCAGCGCCAGGGCGGCGGACCAAAAAGGGCCCACGGGGAGCGCGCGAGGCCGGGGCACGGCGCAACAGAGCAGCCGCACCGGCCGACCGAGGGAAAGGGGGAGAAGAGGGCGAGGGCGGGGCGCCCCCGAGGCCGCGAAGCAGGGGCGGGACCCGAGAGAACGCGCCCGCGAGCGCCAGCGAGCCGGAGGGAAACGGCGGAGGGAACCAGCGACGAGACGGGGCGAGGAGGCGGGCGCCCCGAGACCCAAGGCAGAACGAACGAGGGGCACGGCAGGAGCGCGGCGGGCCGCCACCAGAGGCCGCGGGCGGCGCCCCGCGCAGGCAGAGGGCACCAGCGGGCGGGCCGACAGCAGGCGCGCACGCGAACCCGGCACAGGAGAGCAGGGCGGGCGCGGGCAACCCGGAGGGAGCCCGCCAAGAGCGCCGGCGCCGGACGGGGGACGCACCCGGGGACGCGCACACAGGCAGACGCCGGGGGCCGGGGGGCAAGACGGGCCGAAGGGGGAGCCCACAGGCCGACGCCAGGAGCACGCAGGGCCGAAGCACGCCAGCAGGCGCGGGCGGCCAGCCACAAGCGCAACGAGGACGGGGGCCACGAGCGGAGCGACAGCCCGGGCGGGGCCACCGGGGCAAGGCGCAGCGGCAGGGCCCGAGGCGAGGGCGGACCGGCGCACGCCGGGCCACAGCGACCGGACACACCGCCGGCCCCCAGCGCGGCCCGCCCGACAAGGGCAAGCACGCGGGGACGCTCGGGCAAAGCCGGGCAGCGGGCCCGCGCGGACGGGGCGCGAGCGGGCGCGCGCCCAGGAGGAGCCGGGACGGAAGGACGCCCGAGGGGCGGCGCAGCCCAAACAACCCGACGCGCCGACAGCGCCGCGGGGGCGACAGGGCCGGCACAACGGGCGCGCACCCGCGCGGGCGCCCCCGGCCAGGGGACGGGGGCCCGGGCCGCCACGGAGGACGCGGCGCCAGACGACAAGTCAGACGCCAAAGGCGGCCGAGGCGCAGGGGGGCGCGGCCCGGGCGCGCGCCGGGACGAGGGAAGCCGGGGAGGCGCGGCCGCCGCGGAGGGAGAGGCGGAAACGCAGCGGGGAGCCCCGCCGGACCGGAGGGCGCAGCAAGGCGGGCGGGCCGCGCACGGGGCCAGGCGGCCGGAACGACAGGGAGCACACGGGACGGGCCGCGAGGGGAAACGCAACCACCAAGGGGCACGGCGCGGCACGCCGGCACGGGAGAACGGGGCAGCCAACCACGAGACGGGGCGCACGGGAAGCCAGCAGGCACCCCGCGCCACGCAACAAGCAGGGAGGGGGGGGGCGACGAGGGGGGACACCCAGGCAGGCGGGCCCGAGCCGAGGGCGCGGGCGCAACGGCGGGCAAAGACGCGAGGGGCACGGGAGCGGCAAGGCACACCAAGGAGCGCAGGGCGCGACGGGCGCAGCGAGGCAAGAGCCGAGAGAGCCGTGGCGAGAGCAGGGGGACGCAAGGGGGCGACGCCACCCAGACGAACACCGCGGCCGGGGCGAGAGGGCGCGCCGGGGGGGGAGGCCGGGGCGCAGGCCGCGCCGGGGGGGGGGGCGGGACCGAGCCACACAGGGGGGCCAGAGCCCCAACGGGGCGGGAGCGAGCGGCCGAGGCAGCCCGAGCACCCCGGGAGGAAAAACACAGGCGCGGGCGAGCGGGGCGAGGCAGCAACAAGGAGCCGGCCGCAGGGCACCGACGGAAACCGGGGACGACGGCGCCGCCGCGAAAGGAGAAGGGGCAGGGACGGCGCACAACGGCGCGGGCAGCGAACCGCCCACGGCGCCGCAAGCGAACACGGCACCGGACCAGGCAAGCGGGAGGAGCGACGGGCGGGGGGACAAAGGGCAGGGACGAGGCAACGCGAGCGGAGGACGCGCGGCGGACGAGGAAGGCCGCGGGTAAGACCAACAAGGGCAAGGAGCGAGCCCCAGCACGAGGAAAGGGCAAAGAGGACCCGGGCCGGGCGGCCAAGGCGAGAGACGCGGGGAAGACAGCAGGGGAGCGCGCGGGCGGCCCAGAACAGCGAAGGGCAGCACAA
Source organism: Aeschynomene evenia (assembly GCA_013621005.1). Lineage (NCBI taxonomy): Eukaryota > Viridiplantae > Streptophyta > Magnoliopsida > Fabales > Fabaceae > Aeschynomene > Aeschynomene evenia. Next base: position 9,561 of record RYYW01000370.1, on the reverse strand, counting down.
CCGGGGAGGGCCGCAAACGGCCGGGCCGGGAAGGCCAGAGGCCCGCGAAGAAGCGGCCGCGGAGGGGGACCGCCACAGAGCGAGGGAGCAGGCGAGGGCGCGGGCGGGAACGGAAGGAACCAGACAAAGCGCGCCACCAACGAAGAACGGCCAGGCACCACCACCCAGAGAAGCAAGAAAGAGCGCGCAGGCGGGCAAGCCGGACGAGGGCGGACCGGGAAGGGCCCCGGGGAGGCAAAGGAAGCCGCAGGCGCCACGCCGGGGGCCCGGCGGCAAGGCCGGAAGGGCAGCCGGGCGACCAGACGCCCCCCGGAACCCAAAGACGGGGAGGGCGCAGAAGGGCCAGCGGAGGCCGAAAAAGCAACAGCCGCGGAGCCCGGGCGGCACGGGAGGGGGGAGACGAGGACGGGAGCGGAGCGGCGTCGAGCCCCCAACGGGCGGGGGAGGAAGGAAAACAGCCGGGGCAAAGGCGGCGCAGGGGGCGGCGGCAGAAAGCCAAGAAGGGCACCGCGGACGAGGAAAGACGAAGGCCCCCGACGGGCCCGGGAAGCAGACGCCGAGCCCGAAAGGCCAACACAAGAGGAGCAGAAGCCGAGGAGGGAGCCCAGGCGAAGGGAGCCAGAGCGGAGGCGGCGGGGAGCACGCGAAGGCGGCAAAGGAACAGCGCCGGAGGCACGACCCGCCAGGAAGGCCAGGAGCGCAGCGCCGGCAGAAGGGACGAGCGACCGGGGCACACCGAGGGAGGAACGAGCGACCCAACCCAAAGGCCAACGACGAGCGGGAACGGCAACAACGGAAAGAGACGCGAGGGAGCGGAAGGACCGCGCGCGGCGGCACCAGACGGGCCCGCCAAGGAGCCGCGGAAGGAGGGAGAGGGGACGCAGGCAAGGACCAGACGCGAGGAGCCCGGAGGGGAGGAGGGGCACGACCGCCCCGGGCAGAGGGAAGGGGCGCGCCGGCGGCCGCCGGGGAGGGGGAGCCGGGCGCAGCGCCCGCGCCGAAGCGAACCCGAAGCGCCGGCACCCGGCACCACCAGGGGAGGCCACGAGCCGACCAGCGAAAGGGGAGAGGCAGAAAGGGAAGAGGCGGCGCCGGCACAAAGGCCGGGCGAGCCGACGAGGGAGCAGGAAGCAGCAAAGCAACAGGCGAAGCCGCGGGGACCGGGAGCGAAGAAAGGCAGCCCGGCCAGAAGGCGGGGGGGCACGGAGGAGCCGAGAAGGACGACGGGGAGCCGAAGAGAGAGACCAGCAAACAAACAGAACGGAGGAAGGAGCCAGGCGCAGGGCACAGGCGGAAGAGGGCAGACGGACACAGGCAGGGTGAAGCGGGAGACAAGCAGAGGACGACGGGCAGGAGCAACCAGGAGCAGCCAAAGGACCGGCCAGCGAGCACGCAGGACCAACCAAAGAGGAAGGAACGGCGAGCACGGCAGCAAGCGGCAGGCAGGGCACCGAAAAAGGGGGGGACCAACGGGAAACAGCAGCCCAGCGAGCACCGCAAAAGGACCGCAGCCGGAGAACAAGGGGCGCGGGGCCACAAAAGCCAGCAGGGGCAGGGCGCGGGCAGACCACACAAAGCAGGCGGGGCCCCCGACAGCCCACAAGGGACGACAGGAAGAAGAGGGGCGAACGGGACGGGGAGACCCAAAGCGGGAGGCAACACAGGAACCAGGAGGAGAACACCAAGAGCAACCAGCGCAGGAGACGGACGGAAGAAGCAGGGGGGCAGCGGGAGAGGAGGACACAAGGAGCCGACCAGCACGAGCAGCAAAGCACCACGCAGACACCCACGCGGGAGCGGAACACGGCAGCGAAACACGCCACCCCCAACAGGCCGGGGCCAAGCAAGCAAGAGAGGACAAGGCACCAGGCCGCACCGCGAGGGGGAAGCAGAGGAAGCGACACGAGCGCAAGGGAAACAGCAACCGCGAGCCAGGCGGGACAGGCGCGGGGCGCCAAGCCGACAGCCCAGCCGACACCAGCCACGGGGGGACAGCGCCGGCAGGCCGCCGGACGAACAGGGCGAGCACGGACGGGACCAAAAGAACAAACGGCAAGGAGAAGACACGGGCGAGCGAGGAGCCAAGCGCACACAGGCGCGGAGGCGAGCCGACAGCCCAACCGCGACCAGCCACGAGAAGAGCCGCAGCAACGCAGGACAAACGGCAGGGGACAGCACCGGGCGGCCGCCGGACGGACAGGCGAGCACGGGAGCAAAAAGCAAGAGAGAGCCGAGCGGGCAACGCACGCGCACACAGACCCAAAAAGGGGCGAAGGCGCGCGGGGGGGGAGGGCGCGCACACAAGGCACCGGGCGCGCGCCGGGGGGGCAGGGAGCACCGCCCCCCGAGAGAGCGAGGGCAAAAACCAAGCGGCAGCAGGGACGGCCGGGGCGAGGAGACAGAAGGCCAAGAGGGACCGAGACAGGGAGGGGCAGGAGGGGCAGGAGGCGGAAAGAGGGAGCGGGTACGCCGCAAAGGGCAGAAGGGCGCCAAGAAGGGGGGGTGAAGGGAGCCGAAAAGCCAAAAAAGACGAGAAAAAGAGAAAAGGGGCGGGACAGGGAGGGGCAGAGGGGACAGGGAGGCGGACAAGAAGGAGAGCGGAGGCGCCCCCAAAGGCAGAGGGCGCAGGAAAAGGAGGCACGGGACAGGAGGGGACAAAGACAGGGGAGCGAGGCGCCCCAAAGTGCAGAGGTGGCCGCAAGGAAAGGAGGGGCACGGGGGACAGGGAGGCGACAAGAATGAGAGCGGCGGGCGCCCCAAAGGCAAGCCGGGCAAGCCGAGCGGCAGGGGGGGGCGGCGCAAGCGGGGAGCCCGGCGTGGCCCGAAGACCAGAGGGGCGAGAGCCGGAAGGCGCCACGACGGGCGGCAGAAAGAAAGAGCAGGGCACAGGACACCACGAAAAGCACCCACCAGAGCCCGCCAGCCAGAGACAGAAAGGCAGGGGGGAAAACGAAAGCCGACAAGCAAAAGAGAAAGAAACACAACAAAAGAGAGACAGGGGGAGGGAGGAGAGGAGGAAGGGCGAGGAGACCAAGCGGAGCAACGCAGCCGGGACGGGAGCCGGCAGGCGCGGACGAAGGGCAGAGAGGCCAGGCCGGGGAACCCCGGGCGCAGAGGCAGCCCGAGCGGGCCCGGCCGGGGCGGGCCAGGCACCGGGCCAGGACCCGGGCCGAAGGGGCCAAGGGAAACAGGGGCGGCCCCACGGAACAGGACAAGGCCAGGCGCAGAGGCAGCCCGAGCGGGCCCGGCCGGGGGCGGGCCAGCACCGTGCCAGGACCCGGCCGAGGGGCCAAGGGAAACAGGGCGGCCCCACGGAACAGGACAAGCCAGGGCGCAGAGGCAGCCCGAGGCGGGCCCGGCCCGGGCGGCCAGGCACCGGGCCAGGCCGGCGAGCCGGGCCAAGGAAACAGGGGCGGCACAGGACAGGGCAGGCGGGAACCCCAGACCAGAGGACAGGGCGAGAAAGGGGGGGGAGGGACGAAGCGGAGCGACAAGGCGGAAGCGCAGGGGAGCGGGCAGCAAGGCCACGCGCCACGGACAAGACCCCGGCGCGAGGAAGCGGCGGCAAAGGAGGCGACCGCCGCGCGGGGGAAGGCGCGCAAGGCGTGCCCGCACGGCGCAGCCACCGCACGGAGACACCAACGCACGGGCCGCGGGGGACGAGCCCCGACGGGGCGGCAAGCGAGCAACGGGCGCACGCAGCGCGCGAGCCCGGAGCTGACGAGAGGCGGCAGCAGAAGCCAACGCACGGAGCGGCGCGCCACGGCGGGGCAACCAAGCCGAGACCAAGGGGGCGAAGCAACGGGGCCGCGCGGACGAGGGGAAGACTAGGCGAGACGAGCAGCAGGAGGGAAAACGAACCGGCGCACGACGGGCGAAACCCAGCGCACGGGCCCGAGGGGGGGAACAAGCCAACACGGGGAAGGCGCGCACAAGGAGAGGAAGAGCCGACAGCGAAGGAGCAAAAAGCAACGGCGCGAAGGAACGCGGGGCGGCCACAAGCCAGGGAGCCCGGGGGAACGGGGCGGACACCGCGAGCGGCAAAGCCGAAGGACGAAAGGAGCGAGAGCCACGCGGCACGGGCGGAGCTGACGGGAAAGCAGAAGCAAACGAGCGGACCCGGGGGCCACACGAGAGGCGCGCGGGGAGCGCAGCGGAGGACACCGGCGGGAGCGGGAACAAGAGGGCCGCCCCAGCCAAACGCCCCACCGGACAAGGGCGGCCGCCCGAGCGACCGACAGAAGCCGGCGGGGGGCCAAAAAGAGGGTCAGGGCCCCGCCGCCGAGGCACGGAAGAAGGAAAAGAACGGAAAAGGAGGTGAGGCACTGCGCGGGCCACGCGCCACGAGCCGACACCGCGCAAGGCAGGGCACAAAGGCGGACGAGAGGCAAGCGCAACAGGGGCGGCGGGCCCCGCGGAGGCCGCCAAGCCCGGGCCCGGGGGGGGGGCGCGGGAGAGGAGACAGGGACAGGGGAAGCGCGGGAAGCCAGGCAGGCGCGGCACGAAGGAGAGGACGAGGCAGGGGGCGACCGGAAGAGAGGCAGAGGGACGCCCGCCGGGACCCGCGCGGGGGGGAAGGGCGGCACGGGGACAGGCAGAGCACGGGGCAGAAAGCACAGGGCGGCAACAGCCGCAGGGACCAGCGCAAGGCGGGGGGAAGGAAACAGGCGGAGGCCCCGGGGCCGGACCAGGGCGGAGGCGACGGGGCGACGCCCGGGGAAGAGGCCCCGAAGGGCCCGGGCCCAAGCCGGCCCCCGACCGGCACGCGACGACCCGCGCGCGCCACGGGAGCAGCGCGAGCAGGCCACCGACAGCCGACGGGGGCGGGACGGGGACCCCCGGGCCCAGCCCGCAGAGCCAAGCCGGGGCCCGAGGGGACGGAGCCAGGGGCCGACGGCCCGGGCCGACAGGGGCCAGCGACCAGAGGCGGGGCACCGGGGAGACCGGAGGCGGGGAGGAGGACGACCGGGCGGGAGAGGCACGCGGCCGCCGGAGGGCAAGGGCGCCGGGGGCGCACCGGACACCACGCGACGGCGGGGCGCGGCCAGCCGCGGACCCACCGCCGGCGAGCCGGGCCAGGGGGGCAGGCGGGAAACAGAAAAGAGAACGCGGCCGAGGCCCCCGCACGCGCCGGACGCCCTAACGGTGCCGGCAGCCGCCACGGCCCGTGCAGGAAGGGAACCCGAGGCCCGGGCGGAGGACGCGCCGAGGCGCGAGCAGACGGGCGGCCCCCGGCCCGGAGGAGCGACGAACCCAGGGGCAAGGGCCGGGCACAGGGAACCGGGCCCCGCGGCGGCCGGCAAAGGGCGCAGGGGAAGAGGGGCGACGACCACCAAGAGCGGCACCGACGGCCGCGCCGCCCGGGCGCGCGCCCCAGGGGGGCAGCGACCGCCGCGCCCGCCGACGCAGCGGGGCCGAGCACGGGCCCCGACGGCCGGGAGAGGGCACGCGCGGGAGCGCCAGCCAGGGGCGGGGCGAGGGGAGGCGGCAGGGGAGGGGACACACGCCGGAGCGGAGGGCGACGGCCAGGACCACCGGCCGGCGGGCGGAAGCGACCAACACCCGGGGGGGGCGAGGGGAGCGCGGGGGGGCACCGGAACCCGACGGCCGGGGCAGCCCGCAGCGCCAGGGCGGCGGACCAAAAAGGGCCCACGGGGAGCGCGCGAGGCCGGGGCACGGCGCAACAGAGCAGCCGCACCGGCCGACCGAGGGAAAGGGGGAGAAGAGGGCGAGGGCGGGGCGCCCCCGAGGCCGCGAAGCAGGGGCGGGACCCGAGAGAACGCGCCCGCGAGCGCCAGCGAGCCGGAGGGAAACGGCGGAGGGAACCAGCGACGAGACGGGGCGAGGAGGCGGGCGCCCCGAGACCCAAGGCAGACGAACGAGGGGCACGGCAGGAGCGCGGCGGGCCGCCACCAGAGGGGCCGCGGGCGGCGCCCCGCGCAGGCAGAGGGCACCAGCGGGCGGGGCCCGACAGGCAGGCGCGCACGCGAACCCGGCACAGGAGAGCAGGGGCGGGCGGCGGGGCAACCCGGGAGGGGAGCCCGCCAAGGAGCGGCCGGGCGCCGGACGGGGGGACGCACCCGGGGACGCGCACACAGGGCAGACGCCGGGGGCCGGGGGCAAGACGGGCCGAAGGGGGAGCCCACAGGCCGACGCCAGGAGCACGCAGGGCCGAAGCACGCCAGCAGGCGCGGGCGGCCAGCCACAAGCGCAACGAGGACGGGGCCACGAGCGGAGCGACAGCCCGGGCGGGGGCCACCGGGGCAAGGCGCAGCGGGCAGGGCCCCGAGGCGAGGGGCGGACCGGCGCACGCCGGGCCACAGCCGACCGGGACACACCGCCGGCCCCCAGCCGCGGCCCGCCCGACAAGGGCAAGCACGCGGGGACGCGCGGGGCAAAGGCCGGGGCAGCGGGCCCGCGCGGGACGGGGGCGCGAGCGGGCGCGCGCCAGGAGGGAGCCGGGGACGGAAGGGACCGCCCGAGGGGGCGGCAGGCCCAAACAACCCGACGCGCCGACAGCGCGCGGGGGGCGACAGGGGCCGGGCACAACGGGGCGCGCACCCGCGCGGGCGCCCCCGGCCAGGGGACGGGGGCCCGGGCCGCCACGGAGGACGCGGCGCCAGACGACAAGGCAGACGCCAAAGGCGGCCGAGGCGCAGGGGGGCGCGGCCCGGGGCGCGCGCCGGGACGAGGGGAAGCCGGGGAGGGGCGCGGCCGCCGCGGAGGGAGAGGCGGAAACGCAGCGGGGAGCCCCGCCGGACCGGAGGGCGCAGCAAGGGCGGGCGGGGCCGCGCACGGGGCCAGGCGGCCGGAACCGACAGGGAGCACACGGGACGGGCCGCGAGGGGAAACGCAACCACCAAGGGGCACGGCGCGGCACGCCGGCACGGAGAACGGGGGCAGCCAACCACGAGACGGGGCGCACGGGAAGCCAGCAGGCACCCCGGCGCCACGCAACAAGGCAGGGAGGGGGGGGCGACGAGGGGGACACCCAGGCAGGCGGGCCCGGAGCCGAAGGGCGGCGGGCGCAACGGGCGGGCAAAGACGCGAGGGGGCACGGGAGGCGGCAAGGCACACCAAGGAGCGCAGGGCGCGACGGGCGGCAGCGAGGCAAGAGCCGAGAGAGCCGGGGCCGAGAGGCAGGGGACGCAAGGGGGGCGACGCCACCCAGACGAACACCGCGGCCGGGGCGAGGGCGCGCCGGGGGGGGAGGCCGGGGCGCAGGCCGCGCCGGGGGGGGGGGGCGGGACCGAGCCACACAGGGGGGCAGAGCCCCAACGGGGCGGGGAGGCGAGCGGCCGAGGCAGCCCGAGCACCCCGGGGAGGAAAACACAGGCGCGGGGCGAGCGGGGCGAGGCAGCAACAAGGAGCCGGCCGCAGGGGCACCGACGGAAACCGGGGACGACGGCGCCGGCCGCGAAAGGAGAAGGGGCAGGGGACGGCGCACAACGGCGCGGCAGCGAACCGCCCACGGCGCCGCAAGCCGAACACGGCACCGGACCAGGCAAGCGGGAGGAGCGACGGGCGGGGGACAAAGGGCAGGGACGGAGGCAACGCGAGCGGAGGACGCGCGCGGACGAGGAAGGCCGCGGGAAGACCAACAAGGGCAAGGAGCGAGCCCCAGCACGAGGAAAGGGCAAAGAGGACCCGGGCCGGGCGGCCAAGGCGAGAGACGCGGGGAAGACAGCAGGGGGAGCGCGCGGGCGGCCCAGAACAGCGAAGGGCAGCACAGACCGGGAGGGCCGCAAACGGCCGGGGCCGGGAAGGCCAGAGGCCCGCGAAGAAGCGGGCCGCGGAGGGGACCGCCACAGAGCGAGGGAGCAGGCGGAGGGCGCGGGCGGGAACGGAAGGAACCAGACAAAGCGCGCCACCAACGAAGAACGGCCAGGCACCACCACCCAGAGAAGCAAGAAAGAGCGCGCAGGCGGGCAAGCCGGACGAGGGCGGGACCGGGGAAGGGGCCCCGGGGAGGCAAAGGAAGCCGCAGGCGCCACGCCGGGGGGGGCCCGGCCGGCAAGGCCGGGAAGGGGCAGCCGGGCGACCAGACGCCCCCCGGAACCCAAAGACGGGGAGGGCGCAGAAGGGGCCAGCGGAGGCCGAAAAGCAACAGCCGCGGAGCCCGGGGCGGCAGCGGGGAGGGGAGACGAGGACGGGAGCGGAGCGGCGGCGAGCCCCCAACGGGCGGGCGGGAGGAAGGAAAACAGCCGGGGCAAAGGCGGGCGCAGGGGGCGGCGGGCAGAAAGCCAAGAAGGGCACCGCGGACGAGGAAAGACGAAGGCCCCCGACGGGCCCGGGAAGCAGGACGCCGAGCCCGAAGGCCAACACAAGAGGAGCAGAAGCCGAGGAGGGGAGCCCAGGCGAAGGGAGCCAGAGCGGAGGCGGGCGGGGAGCACGCGAAGGGCGGCAAAGGAACAGCGCCGGAGGCACGACCCGGCCAGGGAGGCCAGGAGCGCAGCGCCGGCAGAAGGGACGAGCCGACCGGGGCACACCGAGGGAGGACCGAGCGACCCAACCCAAAGGCCAACGACGAGCGGGGGAACGGCAACAACGGAAAGAGACGCGAGGGGAGCGGGAAGGCCGCGGGGGGCACCAGACGGGCCCGCCAAGGGAGCCGCGGGAAGGGAGGGAGAGGGACGCAGGCCAAGGACCAGACGCGAGGAGCCCGGGAGGGGGAGGGGCACGACCGCCCCGGGGCAGGAGGGGGAAGGGGCGCGCCGGCGGCCGGCCGGGAGGGGGAGCCGGGGCGCAGGCGCCCGCGCCGGAAGCGAACCCGAAGGCGCCGGCACCCGGCACCACCAGGGGAGGCCACGAGCCGACCAGCGAAAGGGAGAGGGCAGAAAGGGGAAGGAGGCGGCGCCGGCACAAAGGCCGGGCGAGCCGACGAGCAGGAAGCAGCAAAGCAACAGGCGAAGCCGGCGGGGACCGGGGAGCGAAGAAAGGCAGCCCGGCCAGAAGGCGGGGGGGGGCACGGAGGAGCGAGAAGGACGACGGGAGCCGAGGAGGAGAGACCAGCAAACAAACGAGAACGGAGGGAAGGAGCCAGGCGCAGGGGCACAGGGGAAGGAGGGCAGACGGACACAGGCAGGGCGGAAGCGGGGAGACAAGCAGAGGACGACGGGCAGAGCAACCAGGGAGCAGCCAGAAGGACCGGGCCAGCCGAGCACGCAGGACCAACCAAAGAGGAAGGAACGGCGAGCACGGCAGCAAGCGGCAGGCAGGGCACCGAAAAAGGGGGGACCAACGGGAAACAGCAGCCCAGCGAGCACCGCAAAAGGGACCGCAGCCGGGGAACAAGGGGGCGCGGGGGCCACAAAAGCCAGCAGGGGGCAGGGCGCGGGCAGACCACACAAAGCAGGGCGGGGGCCCCCCGACAGCCCACAAGGGACGACAGGAAGGAAGAGGGCGAACGGGACGGGAGACCCAAAGCGGGAGGCAACACAGGAACCAGGAGGAGAACACCAAGAGCAACCAGCGCAGGAGGACGACGGAAGAAGCAGGGCAGGGCGGGAGAGGAGGACACAAGGAGCCGACCAGCACGAGCAGGCAAAGCACCACGCAGAC
>RYYW01000369.1:45092-57718 GCA_013621005.1 Aeschynomene evenia | reverse complement strand
TGGTCCTAATTGAGTGTATTGAGCATCATTTGGCCTTACTTTGGTCAATTCTCCATTTTAGTCATTAGGATGTTGTTGATTACCAAGGATGATGTAATGAGCCTACTTTGGTCCTGATTGAGTGTATTGAGCTTCATTTGGTCTTACTTTGGTCAATGGCTCCATTTTAGTCACAAGGATGTTGTAGATAACCAAAGGATGAGTAATGAGCCTATTTTGGTCCTAATTGAGTGTATTGAACTTCATTTGGTCTTACTTGGTCAATTCTTTTTAGTCACTAGGATGTTGTAGATTACCAAAGATGATGTAATGAGCCTATTTTGTCCTAATTGAGTGTATTGTGCTTCATTTAGTCTTACTTTGGTCAATTCTTCATTTTAGTCACTAGGATGTTGTAGATTAAAAGGATGATGTAATGAGTCTATTTTGGTCCTAATTGAGTGTATTGAGCTTCATTTGTCTTACTTTGTTCAATTCGTCCATTTTAGTCATTAGGATGTTGTAGATTACCAAAGGATGATGTAATGAGCCTACTTTGGTCCTGATTGAGTGTATTGAGCTTCATTTGGTCTTACTTTGGTCAATGGCTCCATTTTAGTCATTAGGATGTTGTAGATACCAAAGGATGATGTAATGAGCCTATTTGGTCCTGATTGAGTGTATTGAGCTTCATTTGGTCTTACTTTGGTCAATGGTCCATTTTAGTCACTAGGATGTTGTAGATAACCAAAGGATGATGTAATGAGCCTATTTTGGTCCTACCTACTTTGGTCAATTTTAGTCACTTTGTAGAGGATGATGTAATGAGCCTATTTTGGTCCTAATTGAGTGTATTGAGCATCATTTGGCCTTACTTTGGTCAATTCGTCCATTTTAGTCATTAGGATGTTGTAGATTACCAAAGGATGATGTAATGAGCCTACTTTGGTCCTGATTGAGTGTATTGAGCTTCATTTGGTCTTACTTTGGTCAATGGCTCATTTTAGTCACAGGATGTTGTAGATAACCAAAGGATGATGTAATGAGCCTATTTTGGTCCGAATTGAGTGTGTTCAGCTTCATTTGGTCCTACTTTGGTCAATGGCTCCATTTAGTCACTCGGAAGTTGTAGATAACCAAAGGATGATGTAATGAGCCTATTTTTGTCCTAATTGAGAGTATTGAGCATCATTTGGCCTTACTTTGGTCAATTGGTTCATTTTAGTCATTAGGATGTTGTTGATTACCAAAGGATGATGTAATGAGCCTACTTTGGTCCTGATTGAGTGTATGGAGCTTCATTTGGTCTTACTTTGGTCAATGGCTCCATTTTAGTCACTAGGATGTTGTAGATAACCAAAGGATGATGTAATGAGCCTATTTTGGTCCGAATTGAGTGTGTTCAGCTTCATTTGGTCCTACTTTGGTCAATGCTCCATTTTAGTCACTCGGAAGTTGTAGATAATCAAAGGATGATGTAATGAGCCTATTTTTGTCCTAATTGAGAGTATTGAGCATCATTTGGCCTTACTTTGGTCAATTGGTCCATTTTAGTCATTAGGATGTTGTTGATTACCAAAGGATGATGTAATGAGCCTACTTTGGTCCTGATTGAGTGTATTGAGCTTCATTTGGACTTACTTTAGTCAATGGCTCCATTTTAGTCACTAGGATGTTGTACATAACCAAAGGATGATGTAATGAGCCTATTTTGGTCCGAATTGAGTGTGTTCAGCTTCATTTGGTCCTACTTTTGGTCAATGCTCCATTTTAGTCACTCGGAAGTTGTAGATACCAAAGGATGATGTAATGAGCCTATTTTGTCCTAATTGAGGTATTGAGCATCATTTGGCCTTACTTTGGTCAATTCGTCCCTTTTAGTCATTAGGATGTTGTGATTACCAAAGGATGATTTAATGAGCCTACTTTGGTCCTGATTGAGTGTATTGAGCTTCATTTGGTCTTACTTTGGTCAATGGCTCCATTTTAGTCACTAGGATGTTGTAGATAACCAAAGGATGATGTAATGAGCCTATTTTGTCCTAATTGAGTGTATTGCTTCATTTAGTCTTACTTTGGTCAATTCTTTCATTTTAGTCACTAGGATGTTGTAGATTACCAAAGGATGATGTAATGAGTCTATTTTGGTCCTAATTGAGTGTATTGAGCTTCATTTGGTCTTACTTTAGTCAATGGCTCCATTTTAGTCACTAGGATGTTGTAGATAACCAAAGGATGATGTAATCAGCCTATTTTGGTCCTAATTGAGTGTATTGAGCATCATTTGGCCTTACTTTGGTCAATTCGTCCCTTTTAGTTATTAGGATGTTGTTGATTACCAAAGGAAGATGTAATGAGCCTACTTTGGTACTGATTGAGTGTATTGAGCTTCATTTGGTCTTACTTTGGTCAATGGCTCCATTTTAGTCACTAGGATGTTGTAGATAACCAAAGGATGATGTAATGAGCCTATTTTGGTCCGAATTGAGTGTGTTCAGCTTCATTTGGTCCTACTTTGGTCAATGGCTCCATTTTAGTCACTCGGAAGTTGTAGATAACCAAAGGATGATGTAATGAGCCCTATTTTGGTCCTAATTGAGTGTATTGAGCTTCATTTGGCCTTACTTTGGTCAATTGTCCATTTTAGTCATTAGGATGTTGTTGATTTACCAAAGATGAATGAGTGTACTTATTTGAGGTGGCTTACTTTTGAAGCCCTTTGGTCACTGATTGAGTGTATGTGAGCTTCATTTGGTCTTACTTTGGTCAATGGCTCCATTTTAGTCACTAGGATGTTGTAGATAACCAAAGGATGATGTAATGAGCCTATTTTGGTCGAATTGAGTGTGTTCAGCTTCATTTGGTCCTACTTTGGTCAATGGCTCCATTTTAGTCACTCGGAAGTTGTAGATAACAAAGGATGATGTAATGAGCCTATTTTTGTCCTAATTGAGAGTATTGAGCATCATTTGGCCTTACTTTGGTCAATTGGTCATTTTAGTCATTAGGATGTTGTGATTACCAAAGGATGATGTAATGAGCCTACTTTGGTCCTGATTGAGTGTATTGAGCTTCATTTGGTCTTACTTTAGTCAATGGCTCCATTTTAGTCACTAGGATGTTGTAGATAACCAAAGGATGATGTAATGAGCCCTATTTTGGTCCGAATTGAGTGTGTTCAGCTTCATTTGGTCCTACTTTGGTCCAATGGCTCCCATTTTAGTCACTAGGAAGTTGTAGATAACCAAAGGATGATGTAATGAGCCTATTTTGTCCTAATTGAGTGTATTGAGCATCATTTGGCCTTACTTTGGTCAATGCGTCCATTTTAGTCATAGGATGTTGTGATAACCAAAGGATGATGTAATGAGCCTACTTTGGTCCTGATTGAGTGTATTGAGCTTCATTTGGTCTTACTTTGGTCAATGGCTCCATTTTAGTCACTAGGATGTTGTAGATAACCAAAGGATGATGTAATGAGCCTATTTTGGTCCTAATTGAGTGTATTGAGCATCATTTGTCTTACTTTGGTCAATTCGTCATTTTAGTCATTAGGATGTTGTAGATTACCAAAGGATGATGTAATGAGCCTACTTTGGTCCTGATTGTATGAGAGTCTTTACTTACTTGGTCACTAAGTTGAGTGTGATGATGATGCTTGGCTATTTTTCGACTTGAGGTGTGTTCAGCTTCACTTGTTAGTCAATGGCTCCTATTGGAAGTTGAGATACCATTGTAGGGTCCTTTATTTGGTCAGATTGTCCATTTTAGTCATTAGGTGTTGTTGATTACCAAAGGATGATGTAATGAGCTACTTTGTCCTGATTGAGTGTATGAGCTTCATTTGGTTTACTTTGGTCAATGGCTCCATTTTGTCCTAGGATGTTGTAGATAACCAAAGGATGATGTAATCAGCCTATTTTGGTCCTAATTGAGTGTATTGAGCATCATTTGGCTTACTTTGGTCAATTCGTCCTTTTAGTTATTAGGATGTTGTTGATTACCAAAGGAGATGTAATGAGCCTACTTTGGTACTGATTGAGTGTATTGAGCTTCATTTGGTCTTACTTTGGTCAATGGCTCCATTTTAGTCACTAGGATGTTGTTAGATAACCAAAGGATGATGTAATGAGCCTATTTTGGTCCGAATTGAGTGTGTTCAGCTTCATTTGGTCCTACTTTGGTCAATGGCTCCATTTTAGTCACTCGGAAGTTGTAGATAACCAAAGGATGATGTAATGAGCCTATTTTTGTCCTAATTGAGAGTATTGAGTATCATTTGGCCTTACTTTGGTCAATTGGTTCATTTTTAGTCATTAGGATGTTTGTTGATTACCAAGGATGATGTAATGAGCCTACTTTGGTCCTGATTGAGTGTATTGAGCTTCATTTGGTCTTACTTTGGTCAATGGCTCCATTTTAGTCACTAGGATGTTGTAGATAACCAAAGGATGATGTAATGAGCCTATTTTGGTCCGAATTGAGTGTGTTCAGCGTTCATTTGGTCCTACTTTGGTCAATGGCTCCATTTTAGTCACTCGGAAGTTGTAGATAATCAAAGGATGATGTAATGAGCCTATTTTTGTCCTAATTGAGAGTATTGAGCATCATTTGGCCTTACTTGGTCAATTGGTCCATTTTAGTCATTAGATGTTTGTTGATTACCAAAGGATGATGTTAATGAGCCTACTTTGGTCCTGATTGAGTGTATTGAGCTTCATTTGGACTTACTTTAGTCAATGGCTCCATTTTAGTCACTAGGATTGTTGTACATAACCAAAGGATGATGTAATGAGCCTATTTTTGGTCCGAATTGAGTGTGTTCAGCTTCATTTGGTCCTACTTTGGTCAATGGCTCCATTTTAGTCACTCGGAAGTTGTAGATAAACAAAGGATGATGTAATGAGCCTATTTTGTCCTAATTGAGAGTATTGAGCATCATTTGGCCTTACTTTGGTCAATTCGTCCATTTTAGTCATTAGGATGTTGTTGATTACCAAAGGATGATTTAATGAGCCTACTTTGGTCCTGATTGAGTGTATTGAGCTTCATTTGGTCTTACTTTGGTCAATGGCTCCATTTAGTCACTAGGATGTTGTAGATAACCAAAGGATGATGTAATGAGCCTATTTTGGTCCTGATGAGTGTATTGTGCTTCATTTAGTCTACTTTGGTCAATTCTTTCATTTTAGTCACTAGGATGTTGTAGATTACCAAAGGATGATGTAATGAGTCTATTTGTCCTAATTGAGTGTATTGAGCTCATTTGGTCTTACTTTGGTCAATTGTCCATTTTAGTCACTAGGATGTTGTAGATTACCAAAGGATGATGTAATGAGCCTATTTTGGTCCAATGAGTGTGTTGACTTCATTGGTCTACTTTGGTCAAGGGCTCCATTTTAGTCACTAGGAAGTTGTAGATAACCAAGGATGATGTAATGAGCCTATTTTGGTCCTAATTGAGTGTATTGAGCATCATTTGGCCTTACTTTGGTCAATTCGTCCATTTAGTCATTAGATGTTGTTGATTACCAAAGGATGATGTAATGAGCCTACTTTGGTCCTGATTGAGTGTATTGAGCTTCATTTGGTCTTACTTTGGTCAATGGCTCCATTTTAGTCACTAGGATGTTGTAGATAACCAAAGGATGATGTAATGAGCCTATTTTGGTCCTAATTGAGTGTATTGAGCTTCATTTAGTCTTACTTTGGTCAATTCTTTCATTTTAGTCACTTAGGATGTTGTAGATTACCAAAGGATGATGTAATGAGTCTATTTGGTCCTAATTGAGTGTATTGAGCTTCATTTCGTCTTACTATGGTCAATGGCTCCATTTGAATCACTAGGATGTTGTAGATTACCAAAGGATGATGTAATGAGCCTATTTTAGTCCTAATTGAGTGTGTTGAGCTTCAGTTGGTCCTACTTTGGTCAATGACTCCATTTTAGTCACTAGGAAGTTGTAGATAACCAAAGGATGATGTAATGAGCCTATTTTGGTCCTAATTGAGTGTATTGAGCATCATTTGGCCTTACTTTGGTCAATTCGTCCATTTTAGTCATTAGGATGTTGTTGATTACCAAAGGATGATTTAATGAGTCTACTTTGGTCCTGATTGAGTGTATTGAGCTTCATTTGGTCTTACTTTGGTCAATGGCTACGTTTTAGTCACTAGGATGTTGTAGATAACCAAAGGATGATGTAATGAGCCTATTTTGGTCCTAATTGAGTGTATTGTGCTTCATTTAGTCTTACTTTGGTCAATTCTTCATTTTAGTCACTAGATGTTGTAGATTACCAAAGGATGATGTAATGAGTCTATTTTGGTCCTAATTGAGTGTATTGAGTTCATTTGGTCTTACTTTGGTCAATTCGTCCATTTTAGTCACTAGGATGTTGTAGATTACCAAAGGATGATGTAATGAGCCTATTTTAGTCCTAATTGAGTGTGTTGAGCTTCAGTTGGTCCTACTTTGGTCAATGGCTCCATTTTAGTCACTAGGAAGTTGTAGATAACCAAAGGATGATGTAATGACCCTATTTTGGTCCTAATTGAGTGTATTGAGCATCATTTGGCCTTACTTTGGTCAATTCGTCAATTTTAGTCATTAGGATGTTGTTGATTACCAAAGGAAGATGTAATGAGCCTACTTTGGTACTGATTGAGTGTATTGAGCTTCATTTGGTCTTACTTTGGTCAATGGCTCCATTTTAGTCACTAGGATGTTGTAGATAACCAAAGGATGATGTAATGAGCCTATTTTGGTCCGAATTGAGTGTGTTCAGCTTCATTTGGTCCTACTTTGGTCAATGGCTCCATTTTAGTCAGTCGGAAGTTGTAGATAACCAAAGGATGATGTAATGAGCCTATTTTTGTCCTAATTGAGAGTATTGAGCATCATTTGGCCTTACTTTGGTCAATTGGTCCGTTTTAGTCATTAGGATGTTGTGGATTACCAAAGGATGATGTAATGAGCCTATTTTGGTCCTATTGAGTGTATTGAGCTTCATTTGGTCTTACTTTGGTCAATGGCTCCATTTTAGTCACAAGGATGTTGTAGATAACCAAAGGATGATGTAATGAGCCTATTTTGGTCCTAATTGATTGTATTGTGCTCCATTTAGTCTTACTTTGGTCAATTCGTCCATTTTAGTCATTAGGATGTTGTAGATTACCAAAGGATGATGTAATGAGCCTACTTTGGTCCTAATTGAGTCTATTGAGCTTCATTGGGTCTTACTTTGGTCAATTCTTTCATTTTAGTCACTAGGATGTTGTGGATTACCAAAGGATGATGTAATGAGTCTATTTTGGTCCTAATTGAGTGTATTGAGCTTCATTTTGTCTTACTTTGGTCAATTCGTCCATTTTTGTCACTAGGATGTTGTAGATTACCAAAGGATGATGTAATGAGCCTATTTTGGTCCTAATTGAGTGTATTGTGCTTCACTTAGTCTTACTTTGGCCAATTCTTCATTTTAGTCACTAGGATGTTGTAGATAACCAAAGGATGATGTAATGAGCCTATTTTAGTCCTAATTGAGTGTATTGTGCTTCATTTAGTCTTACTTGGGTCAATTCTTTCATTTTAGTCACTAGGATGTTGTAGATTACCAAAGGATGATGTAATGAGTCTATTTTGGTCCTAATTGAGTGTATTGAGCTTCGTTTGGTCTTACTTTTGGTCAATTCGTCCGTTTTAGTCACTAGGATGTTGTAGATTACCAAAGGATGATGTAATTAGCCTATTTTGGTCCTAATTGAGTGTATTGTGCTTCATTTAGTCTTACTTTGGTCAACGGTTCCATTTTAGTCACTAGGAAGTTGTAGATAACAAGAGGATGATGTAATGAGCCTATTTTGGTCCTAATTGAGTGTATTGAGCATCATTTGGTCTTACTTTGGTCAATTCGTCCATTTTAGTCATTAGGATGTTGTAGATTACCAAAGGATGATGTAATGAGCCTACTTTGGTCCTGATTGAGTGTATTGAGCTTCATTTAGTCTTACTTTGGTCAATGGCTCCATTTTAGTCACTAGGAAGTTGTAGATAACCAAAGGATGATGTAATGAGCCTATTTTGGTCCTAATTGAGTGTATTGAGCTTCATTTGGTCTTACTTTGGTCAATTCGTCCATTTTAGTCACTAGGATGTTGTAGATTACCAAAGGATGATGTAATGAGCCTATTTTGGTCCTAATTGAGTGTATTGAGCATCATTTGGTCTTACTTTGGTCAATTCGTCCATTTTAGTCATTAGGATGTTGTAGATTACCAAAGGATGATGTAATGAGCCTACTTTGGTCTTGATTGAGTGTATTGAGCTTCATTTGGTCTTACTTTGGTCAATGGCTCCATTTTAGTCACTAGGATGTTGTAGATAACCAAAGGATGATGTAATGAGCCTATTTTGGTCCTACTTTGGTCAATGGCTTCATTTTAGTCACTAGGAAGTTGTAGATAACCAAAGGATGATGTAATGAGCCTATTTTGGTCCTAATTGAGTGTATTGAGCATCATTTGGTCTTACTTTGGTCAATTCGTCCATTTTAGTCATTAGGATGTTGTAGATTACCAAAGGATGATGTAATGAGCCTATTTTGGTCCTAATTGAGTGTATTGAGCATCATTTGGCCTTACTTTGTTCAATTCGTCCATTTTAGTCATTAGGATTTGTATATTACCAAAGGATGATGTAATGAGCCTATTTTGGTCCTAATTGAGTGTATTGTGCTTCATTTAGTCTTACTTTGGTCAACGGCTCCATTTTAGTCACTAGGAAGTTGTAGATAACCAGAGGATGATGTAATGAGCCTATTTTGGTCCTAATTGAGTGTATTGAGCATCATTTGGTCTTACTTTGGTCAATTCGTCCATTTTAGTCATTAGGATGTTGTAGATTACCAAAGGATGATGTAATGAGCCTATTTTGGTCCTAATTGAGTGTATTGAGCATCATTTGCTCTTACTTTGGTCAATTCGTCCATTTTAGTCATTAGGATGTTGTAGATTAACAAAGGATGATGTAATGAGCCTACTTTGGTCCTGATTGAGTGTATTGAGCTTCATTTGGTCTTACTTTGGTCAATGGCTCTATTTTAGTCACTAGGACGTTCTAGATAACCAAAGGATGATGTAATGAGCCTATTTTGGTCCTAATTGAGTGTATTGTGCTTCATTTGGTCTTACTTTGGTCAATTCTTTCATTTTAGTCACTAGGATGTTGTAGATTACCAAAGGATGATGTAATGAGTCTATTTTGGTCCTAATTGAGTGTATTGAGCTTCATTTGGTCTTACTTTGGTCAATTCGTCCATTTTAGTCACTAGGATGTTGTAGATAACCAAAGGATGACGTAATGAGCTTATTTTGGTCCTAATTGAGT
This sequence comes from Aeschynomene evenia, assembly GCA_013621005.1. Taxonomy (NCBI): domain Eukaryota; kingdom Viridiplantae; phylum Streptophyta; class Magnoliopsida; order Fabales; family Fabaceae; genus Aeschynomene; species Aeschynomene evenia. The sequence goes on along the minus strand of RYYW01000369.1, from coordinate 48,351 downwards.
GTATTAAACTTCATTTGGTCTTACATTGGTCAATACTTCCCTTTTAGTCACTAGGATGTTGTAGATTACCAAATGATGATGCAATGAGCCTATTTTGGTCCTAATTGAGTGTATTGTGCTTCATTTAGTCTTACTTTGGTGAATTCTTTCATTTTAGTCACTAGGATGTTGTAGATTACCAAAGGATGATGTAATGAGTCTATTTTGGTCCTAATTGAGTATATTGAGCTTCATTTAGTCTAACTTTGTTCAATTCGTCCATATTAGTCACTAGGATGTTGTAGATTACCAAAGGATGATGTAATGAGCCTATTTTGATCCTAATTGAGTGTATTGAGCTTCATTTGGTCCTACTTTGGTCAATGGCTCCATTTTAGTCACTAGGAAGTTGTAGATAACCAAAGGATGATGTAATGAGCCTATTTTGGTCTTAATTGAGTGTATTGAGCATCATTTGGTCTTACTTTGGTCAATTCGTCCATTTTAGTCATTAGGATGTTGTAGATTACCAAAGGATGATGTAATGAGCCTACTTTGGTCCTGATTGAGTGTATTGAACTTCATTTGGTCTTACTTTGGTCAATGGCTCCATTTTAGTCACTAGGATGTTGTAGATAACCAAAGGATGATGTAATGAGCCTATTTTGGTCCTAATTGAGTGTGTTGAGCTTCATTTGGTCCTACTTTGGTCAATGGCTCCATTTTAGTCACTAGGAAGTTGTTGATAACCAAAGGATAATGTAATGAGCCTATTTTTGTCCTAATTGAGTGTATTGAGCATCATTTGGCCTTACTTTGGTCAATTCGTCCATTTTAGTCATTAGGATGTTGTTGATTACCAAAGGATGATGTAATGAGCCTACTTTGGTCCTGATTGAGTGTATTGAGCTTCATTTGGTCTTACTTTGGTCAATGGCTCCATTTTAGTCACAAGGATGTTGTAGATAACCAAAGGATGATGTAATGAGCCTATTTTGGTCCTAATTGAGTGTATTGTGCTCATTTAGTCTTACTTTGGTCAATTCGTCCATTTTAGTCATTAGGATGTTGTAGATTACCAAAGGATGATGTAATGAGCCTACTTTGGTCCTAATTGAGTCTATTGAGCTTCATTGGGTCTTACTTTGGTCAATTCTTTCATTTTAGTCACTAGGATGTTGTGGATTACCAAAGGATGATGTAATGAGTCTATTTTGGTCCTAATTGAGTGTATTGAGCTTCATTTTGTCTTACTTTGGTCAATTCGTCCATTTTAGTCACTAGGATGTTGTAGATTACCAAAGGATGATGTAATGAGCCTATTTTGGTCCTAATTGAGTGTATTGTGCTTCACTTAGTCTTACTTTGGCCAATTCTTTCATTTTAGTCACTAGGATGTTGTAGATAACCAAAGGATGATGTAATGAGCCTATTTTAGTCCTAATTGAGTGTATTGTGCTTCATTTAGTCTTACTTGGGTCAATTCTTTCATTTTAGTCACTAGGATGTTGTAGATTACCAAAGGATGATGTAATTAGTCTATTTTGGTCCTAATTGAGTGTATTGAGCTTCGTTTGGTCTTACTTTTGGTCAATTCGTCCGTTTTAGTCACTAGGATGTTGTCGATTACCAAAGGATGATGTAATGAGCCTATTTTGGTCCTAATTGAGTGTATTGTGCTTCATTTAGTCTTACTTTGGTCAACGGTTCCATTTTAGTCACTAGGAAGTTGTAGATAACAAGAGGATGATGTAATGAGCCTATTTTGGTCCTAATTGAGTGTATTGAGCATCATTTGGTCTTACTTTGGTCAATTCGTCAATTTTAGTCATTAGGATGTTGTAGATTACCAAAGGATGATGTAATGAGCCTACTTTGGTCCTGATTGAGTGTATTGAGCTTCATTTAGTCTTACTTTGGTCAATGGCTCCATTTTAGTCACTAGGAAGTTGTAGATAACCAAAGGATGATGTAATGAGCCTATTTTGGTCCTAATTAAGTGTATTGAGCTTCATTTGGTCTTACTTTGGTCAATTCGTCCATTTTAGTCACTAGGATGTTGTAGATTACCAAAGGATGATGTAATGAGCCTATTTTGGTCCTAATTGAGTGTATTGAGCATCATTTGGTCTTACTTTGGTCAATTCGTCCATTTTAGTCATTAGGATGTTGTAGATTACCAAAGGATGATGTAATGAGCCTATTTTGGTCCTAATTGAGTGTATTGTGCTTCATTTAGTCTTACTTTGGTCAATTCTTTCATTTTAGTCACTAGGATGTTGTAGATTACCAAAGGATGATGTAATGAGCCTATTTTGGTCCTAATTGAGTGTATTGAGTTCATTTGGTCTTACTTTGGTCAATTCGTCCATTTTAGTCATTAGGATGTTGTAGATTACCAAAGGATGATGTAATGAGCCTAATTTGGTCCTGATTGAGTGTATTGAGCTTCAGTTGGTCTTACTTTGGTCAATGGCTCCATTTTAGTCACTAGGATGTTGTAGATAACCAAAGGATGATGTAATGAGCCTATTTGGTCCTAATTGAGTGTGTTGAGCTTCATTTGGTCCTACTTTGGTCAATGGCTCCATTTTAGTCACTAGGAAGTTGTAGATAACCAAAGGATGATGTAATGAGCCTATTTTGGTCCTAATTGAGTGTATTGAGCATCATTTGGTTTACTTTGGTCAATTCGTCATTTTAGTCATTAGGATGTTGTTGATTACCAAAGGATGATGTAATGAGCCTATTTTGGTCCTGATTGAGTGTATTGAGCTTCATTTGGTCTTACTTTGGTCAATTGGCTCCATTTTAGTCACTAGGATGTTGTAGATAACCAAAGGATGATGTAATGAGCCTATTTTGGTCCTAATTGAGTGTATTGAGCTTCATTTAGTCTTACTTTGGTCAATGGCTCCATTTTAGTCACTAGGAATGTTGTAGATAACCAAAGGATGATGTAATGAGCCTATTTTGGTCCTAATTGAGTGTATTGAGCTTCATTTGGTTACTTTGGTCAATTCGTCCATTTTAGTCACTAGGATGTTGTAGATAACCAAAGGATGATGTAATGAGCCTATTTTGGTCCTAATTGAGTGTATTGTCATTTGTCTTACTTTGGTCAATTCGTCCATTTTAGTCATTAGGATGTTGTAGATTACCAAAGGATGATGTAATGAGCCTACTTTGGTCCTGATTGAGTGTATTGAGCTTCATTTGGTCTTACTTTGGTCAATGGCTCCATTTTAGTCACTAGGATGTTGTAGATAACCAAAGGATG
>RYYW01000369.1:22023-43652 GCA_013621005.1 Aeschynomene evenia | reverse complement strand
ATATCTGAGATTTGATCCTCAGTATTACAAATTTGAGTTCAATGTCGCCTTTTTGCACATGATCCCGAATAAAATGATGTTTTATATCAATGTGCTTGGATCGAGAATGCTGAATAGGATTCTTAGCTAAGTTGATAGCACTTGTATTATCACAGAGGATAGGGATTTTGGTGTACCTTATTTGATAATCAAGTAGCTGATTCTTAATCCAGAGCATCTGAGAACAGCAGTTCGCAGCAGATACATATTCAGCTTCAGCAGTTGATAGGGCGATCGTATTTTGCTTCTTGCAAGACCAAGTGATCAAGCATTTTCCAAAGAAGCAGCAGCAGCCACTTGTGCTTTTGCGATCTATCCTATCTCCAGCGTAGTCGGCATCGCAGTAACCTACAACATCAGAAGAACAACCTTTCTCGTACCAAAGACCAAGATTAGTAGTTCCACTTAAATATCGTAAAATTCGTTTAACTGCAGTTAAGTGTGATTGCTTGGGCTTAGACTGGAATCTAGCACAGATCCCAACACTGAGTTGGATATCTGGTCTGGAGGCAGTTAAGTAGAGAAGTGAGCCAATCATCCCTCGATAGTTGCTTTCTGAGACTTTCTCACCATCTTCATCCAAGTCAATTACTTGAGAGGGATGCATGGGAGTGCTCATGGGTTTGGCCTTATCCATCAGAAACTTCCTCAGAAGTTCCTTGGTATACTTCTCTTGATGAATAACTGTCCCTTTCGACTCTTGCTTGATTTGCAATCCTAGGAAGAATTTTAATTCTCCCATCATGCTCATCTCGAATTCACCTTGCATAAGCTTGGAGAATTCTTTGCAAGGCATTCATTGGTTGCGCCAAATATTATGTCATCAACATAAATCTGGACAATCAAGAAGCCAGAGTCTTCTGAGAGTGTAAAAAGAGTTGTGTCCACTTTCCCTCTTGAGAATCCGTTTTTAAGCAGAAAGAGCTCAATCTATCGTACCAAGCTCTTGGAGCTTGTTTCAAACCATAGAGAGCCTTTGTAAGCTTGAATACATGATCGGGAATGCATCATTCACAAAACCAGGAGGTTGTTTTACATAAACTTCCTCAGAAAGGTATCCATTCAAGAAGGCAGACTTAACGTCCATCTGATAGAGTTTGAAACCTTTGTGTGCAGCAAAAGCTAGCAACATTCTGATAGCTTCCAATCTTGCGACTGGAGCGAAAGTTTCATCATAGTCTATCCCTTCTTGTTGGTTGTACCCTTGAGCAACCAATCTGGCCTTGTTTCTCACGACTTGACCGTTTTCATCAAGTTTGTTTCGAAACACCCATTTAGTCCCAATGACACTCTTGCCTTTGGGTTTCTGAGTCAGTTTCCAAACTTGATTTCTCTCGAATTGGTCAAGTTCATCCTGCATGGCATTTACCCAGCTAGGATCATCTAACGCCTCTTCTATGGAATCTGGTTCAAGTTCAGAAACCATAGCAAGATTTGTATAGTTCCTTCTGGTTCTTACGCCACTTTCTGGATTGCCCAAGACTTCATTCTGAGAGATGTTCTTCAAGTCTCTTGAACCTCTGATCCCTTTAGGAGTAGGGTTCTGAGAACGAGACACAGAAGGTTCTCTTTCTGAGTCATCAGAAGCTTGTCCTTCTGAGAATCTAGGTTCCATTGTATTTGGAGAAGTAGATTCTCTAGGTTCTGGAGCTTTGATGATGTTACTAGATTTTTCTTTAGATGAAGATGATTGTTCCATGGGTTGGAAGTCAGTCTCATCATCTATAAGAATTTCCTTTTGGCTTTCTCAGAAGAGATGTTGAGTTTCTCAAATTCATCTTCTAAGTTAGCATCTTTCTGAGACAGGTCCTTACTAAGTTCTTTGAACTTAATATGGATTGTCTCTTCAACACATTTACTCCTTTTGTTATATACTCTGTAAGCTTTAGAGGCTGAGGAGTATCCTAGGAAGTATCCATCATCGGACTTAGGATCAAACTTAGAGAGTTTGTCCTTTGTTGAGAATAAAACAAGAAGAACCAAATACATGGAAATAAGAAATGTTTGGTATTTTATTCTTCCATAGCTCGTAAGGTGTCTTTTTTCAGAATTGGTCTAGAAAGACTCGATTCTGAATGTAGCATGAAGTATTACTGCTTCAGCCCAGAAACCTTTTGAAAGTCCACTTTCTAAGAGCATTGTTCTTGCCATCTCTTGAAGGCTTCGATTCTTTCTCTCAGCTACTCCATTTTGTTGAGGAGTTCTGGGAGATGAGAATTCGTGAGCTATGCCCAGATTTTCACAAAGCTTTTCAAAAGCATGATTCTCAAATTCACCACCATGATCTGATCTAATGGCATGAATGTGCGAATCCTTTTCAGTTGAAACTCTTTTCGCAAATGCTTTGAACTTCTCAAAAGTTTCTTCCTTAGAAGCTAGAAAGAAAACCCAGTGAATCTGGAGTAATCATCCACTATGACAAGACCATAGCGTTTTCCAGAAAGGGAAGCTGTTCTGGTTGGTCCGAAGAGATCCATGTGGAGCAGTTCCAGTGGTTTCTGAGTAGAAATACCACTTTTACTGGGAAAGGAAGCCTTGGTCTGTTTCCCTTTTTCACAGAAGTCGCAGGTTGCATCCTTCTGATACTTAATTCTGGGAAGGCCCTTTACAAGTCCTTTCTGAGAGAGTTCAGAAAGAAGTCTCATATGGGCATGACCAAGTTTCTTATGCCATAGCCATTTGTCTTCTTGGACAGAGACAAGGCATTCCACATTTTGATCCTTTAGATCATCCAGATGGATAACATAGATGTTACCAACACGTTTTCCTTCCAGAACGATCTTGTCATTTGTGAGATTAATCACATGACAATACTTGGCATAAACTCAACCTTTAAGCCTTTGTCACAAAATTGACTAATGCTTAATAGATTGTGAGTTAAGCCATCGACCAAAGTACATCTGAGATTTGGTGAGAGGAATCCTTACCAACATCTCCGATTGCAGTGACTCTCCCTTAGCGCCATCACCGAATCGCACTGTTTCGCCTTTCTTGGGCTTGAGACTTCTGAACCAGTGCTTGCTTCCAGTCATGTGCCTTGAGCAGCCACTGTCAAGGTACCACTGCTCATCGTGGTGGTGGAGCAGCGCTTGATGATGCACCTGCAGTCACAAAGTTAACAGATTTAGGTACCCATTCTTTGTTGGGTCCTTGCTTGTTAGCTTTCTTGGACTTTTGCCTTCTTTTCTTAGAAGGTCATGGTTTTGAGAGTCAGAGACCTTTTTTTGCCCTTTCAGAAGCACTTGCTTTCTGAGAATCTGAGAAGAAAAACCTTAGAGTGTTCAGCATTCCTTCAAGATTGTTGCTGTTTTAAGAGTGGCCATGGTTCTGAAAAATGTCCTATGTGGAAAAAGGAAAAATCTCTAAGCCTCAGAAGGCTAAAAGAAAACTCAGAAAGCTAAGCCTTCTAAGAAGACTAACCCCTCTCAGAAGGAAAAACCTCTCAGGCAATGAAAAGGGCAACCAAAAGGTCTCTGACTCTCAAAACCATGACCCTCTAAAGAAAAGAAGGCAAAAGTCCAAGAAAGCTAAAAGCAAGGACCCAACAAAGAATGGGTACCTAAATCTGTTAACTTTGTGACTGCAGGTGCATCATCAAGCGCTGCTCCACCACCACGATGAGCAGTGGTACCTTGACAGTGGCTGCTCAAGGCACATGACTGGAAGCAAGCACTGGTTCAGAAGTCTCAAGCCAAGAAAGGCGGAACAGTGCGATTCGTGTGGCGCTAAGGGAGAGTCACTGCAATCGGAGATGTGGTAAGGATTCCTCTCACCAAATCTCAGATGTACTTTTGGTCGATGGCTTAACTCACAATCTATTAAGCATTAGTCAATTTTGTGACAAAGGCTTAAAGGTTGAGTTTTATGCCAAGTATTGTCATGTGATTAATCTCACAACTGACAAGATCGTTCTGGAAGGAAAACGTGTTGTAACATCTAGTTATCCATCTGGATGATCTAAAGGATCAAAATGTGGAATGCCTTGTCTCTGTCCAAGAAGACAAATGGCTATGGCATAAGAAACTTGGTCATGCCATATGAGACTTCTTTCTGAACTCTCTCAGAAGACTTGTAAAGGGCCTTCCAGAATTAAGTATCAGAAGGATGCAACCTGCGACTTCTGTGAAAAAGGGAAACAGACCAAGGCTTCCTTTCCCAGTAAAAGTGGTATTTCTACTCAGAAACCACTGGAACTGCTCCCACATGGATCTCTTCGGACCAACCAGAACAGCTTCCCTTTCTGGAAAACGCTATGGTCTGTCATAGTGGATGATTACTCCAGATTCACTTGGGTTTTCTTTCTAGCTTCTAAGGAAGAAACTTTGAGAAGTTCAAGCATTTGCGAAAAGAGTTTCAACAGAAAAGGATTCGCACATTCATGCCATTAGATCAGATCATGGTGGTGAATTTGAGAATCATGCTTTTGAAAAGCTTTGTGAAAATCTGGGCATTGCTCACGATTCTCTTCTCCCAGAACTCCTCAACAAAATGGAGTAGCTGAGAGAAAGAACCGAAGCCTTCAAGAGATGGCAAGAACAATGCTCTTAGAAAGTGGACTTTCAAAAGGTTTCTGGGCTGAAGCAGTTAATACTTCATGCTACATTCAGAATCGAGTCTTTCTGAGACCAATTCTGAAAAAGACACCTTACGAGCTGTGGAAGAATAAAATACCAAACATTCTTATTTCCATGTATTTGGTTCTTCTTGTTTTATTCTCAACACAAAGGACAAACTCTCTAAGTTTGATCCTAAGTCCGATGATGGATACTTCCTAGGATACTCCTCAGCCTCTAAAGCTTACAGAGTATATAACAAAAGGAGTAAATGTGTTGAAGAGACAATCCATATTAAGTTCAAAGAACTTAGTAAGGACCTGTCTCAGAAAGATGCTAACTTAGAAGATGAATTTGAGAAACTCAACATCTCTTCTGAGAAAGCCAAAAGGAAGATTCTTATAGATGATGAGACTGACTTCCAACCCATGGAACAATCATCTTCATCTAAAGAAACATCCAGTAACATCATCAAAGCTCCAGAACCTAGAGAATCTACTTCTCCAAATACAATGGAACCTAGATTCTCAGAAGGTCAAGCTTCTGATGACTCAGAAAGAGAACCTTCTGTGTCTCGTTCTCAGAACCCTACTCCTAAAGGGATCAGAGGTTCAAGAGACTTGAAGAACATCTCTCAGAATGAAGTCTTGGGCAATCCAGAAAGTGGCGTAAGAACCAGAAGGAACTATACAAATCTTGCTATGGTTTCTGAACTTGAACCAGATTCCATAGAAGAGGCGTTAGATGATCCTAGCTGGGTAAATGCCATGCAGGAGAACTTGACCAATTCGAGAGAAATCAAGTTTGGAAACTGACTCAGAAACCCAAAGGCAAAAGTGTCATTGGGACAAAATGGGTGTTTCGAAAAAACTTGATGAAAATGGTCAAGTCGTGAGAAACAAGGCCAGATTGGTTGCACAAGGGTACAACCAACAAGAAGGGATAGACTATGATGAAACCTTCGCTCCAGTCGCAAGATTGGAGGCTATCAGAATGTTGCTAGCTTTTGCTGCACACAAAGGTTTCAAACTCTATCAGATGGACGTTAAGTCTGCCTTCTTGAATGGATACCTTTCTGAGGAAGTTTATGTAAAACAACCTCCTGGTTTTGTGAATGATGCATTCCCGGATCATGTATTCAAGCTTACAAAGGCTCTCTATGGTCTGAAACAAGCTCCAAGAGCTTGGTACGATAGATTGAGCTCTTTCCTGCTTAAAAACAGATTCTCAAGAGGGAAAGTGGACACAACTCTTTTTACACTCTCAGAAGACTCTGGCTTCTTGATTGTCCAGATTTATGTTGATGACATAATATTTGGCGCAACCAATGAATGCCTCTGCAAAGAATTCTCCAAGCTTATGCAAAGTGAATTCGAGATGAGCATGATGGGAGAGTTAAAATTCTTCCTAGGATTGCAAATCAAGCAAGAGTCAGAAGGGACAGTTATTCATCAAGAGAAGTATACCAAGGACTTCTGAGGAAGTTTCTGATGGATAAAGGCTAAACCCATGAGCACTCCCATGCATCCCTCTCAAGTAATGACTTGGATGAAGATGGTGAGAAAGTCTCAGAAAGCAACTATCGAGGGATGATTGGCTCACTTCTCTACTTAACTGCCTCCAGACCCGATATCCAACTTAGTGTTGGTATCTGTGCTAGATTCCAGTCTAAGCCCAAGCAATCACACTTAACTGCAGTTAAACGAATTTACGATATTTAAGTGGAACTACTAATCTTGGTCTTTGGTACGAGAAAGGTTGTTCTTCTGATGTTGTAGGTTACTGCGATGCCGACTACGCTGGAGATAGGATAGATCGCAAAAGCACAAGTGGCTGCTGCGCTTCTTTGGAAAATGCTTGATCACTTGGTCTTGCAAGAAGCAAAATACGATCGCCCTATCAACTGCTGAAGCTGAATATGTATCTGCGCGAACTGCTGTTCTCAGATGCTCTGGATTAAGAATCAGCTACTTGATTATCAAATAAGGTATACCAAAATCCCTATCCTCTGTGATAATACAAGTGCTATCAACTTAGCTAAGAATCATATTCAGCATTCTCGATCCAAGCACATTGATATAAAACATCATTTTATTCGGGATCATGTGCAAAAAGGCGACATTGAACTCAAAATTTGTAAATACTGAGGATCAAATCTCAGATATATTTACAAAGCCTTTACCCGAGGATCGTTTTCAAGCTCTGAAAGGATTTCTCAACCTAAGATGTTTCTAAGTGCTTTGAAATTTAAAAAACTCTCTCTTAGAAACCCCCCTTTGTCCTAGTTTAGACTCTGAGACGAACGATAGAACTAAGCTTCTGAGCTAGAAGTAGGAAAACTCTATCTGAGAAAAATTTGTTCTCAAAAGACTCATCTCTCAGAAAGGAGATCTTCTGAAACATCTCTTAGAAGGAGGATTTCTCAGAAGGATCACCTCTCTCAGAAAGGTACCTTCCGAGAAACTAGTTACCAACGGTACTTATGGATAAGTGGCAGGAAACGGCTAGTTATCAGCCATGTCTATAAATACTTATAGCATTGTTTCATTTGAGCACTTTACGCTCAAAAACTTACCAAAACTCTGCCAAAACTCTCCTCGCTTTCTAATCTTCATCTGCCCTTTCTCTCTCTCTCTCTTGTTCTTCTCTATCTCTTCTCAAACCTCAAACCTTTCTTTCAAATGGCCGTCTCTGGAGAAATCAAGGGCTTAATGAGAAACAATCTCAATGAGATATCCGAAGATATTCTCTATGACAATGAAGAAATGCAGTCCCTATTCCACAAGACTTATCTCCCACGGAATCTTGCCATGGGAAGGGTGTTGCCTCTCAATGTCTACAATCAGGTGGACGAAATCGAATTCACCTTCCTCAAGCAACCTGGATGGCCAGCCATGATGAGCTCCGAGGACGTGTGCTACCCAAATGTGGTAAGAGCCTTCTATTCGCAAATAGAAAGGTTCACCAACAAAGGGGTCAAGAGCAAGATTGGTGACCAACAGATCCGCTTCTCCTCTTCTGACATCAACAAAGTCTTCAAGACCTTGAATGGTGGCGCTGTCATCGCCGACGACCCAGAATGGGTCAAGGAGGTAGATGACTCGGAAGAAGAAGTCGTGACACTTCTGACTGGTAGCAACAGCCTACCACTCAAGGGGGTAAAGGTACCTCATCTCACGCAAGAAGCTAGAATCATCTTCTCCGTTGTGCAACACACCCTTCTCCCTCGGATTGGAGACATGGGGAACGTTACCACCATGGATGCCTGCCTGCTGTACCACCTACTGAAGAAGGAAAGAGTAGATTTTGGGAGGGCTCATCCAAAAGAGGGCTCTCACAAGTCTACCTTACGGAAGCCTTCTGACCAGAATCCTCAACCATTTCTCCTTCCCACTTGAAGACTATGAGTACGTCTTCAACCACAGTAAGTTCTCCATGGTCACCTTCAACAACATCAAGAAGAAGAAGGTACCAGATACGGGGGCACCTAAGAAGAAGGAGGAAGCAAAGCCTTCTAAGGGAGCTGCTGGTCCCATCCAGCCCTCTAAGGCTGAGAAAGGAAAGGAAAAGGTTTCCGATCCTTCAGAAAAGAAGAAGAAGAAGCAAAAGGTGACTCATCCTTCTCCAACAAGGGTGACAAGGAGTATGGCTTCTGAAGAAGCTCAGAAGACTCCTCAGAAGGCACCTACGGTTGTTGAGGCTGCTGAAGACTCAGAAGAAACAACATCTGAGCAACCCATGACCAGAAAAAGGAAAGCACCTCCCACTCTCCAAGTCCCAGACGTGCCACCAGAAGGGAAAAAGAAACGTGGTCGTTTGGTAAAAGTTAACTCTAACACTCCACCTTCATTTCTTCACTCTTCTTCTACTTCAATTCCTATTTCTGATTCTGTTGATGGTTTTAAACCCACCAAATTTAAAACTAAACTCCTACATTCCTTGAAATATCAGGGAAAAACTCACAAAGGAGTGGGGATAAAAACCACCAAGAAACAGAGCCCGCCAAAGACGACGGGTAAAGAAATTGTAGCAGTTACTGCTACTGCTGCCACCACCGCTGCTGCTACTACTGCTGCTGTTGAAGAAGAAGCAGAAGCCTCTCAGCACTCCTCTCCATCTGGAAATGTCTCCCCCACCAGAGAAGACATTCAGGGGCATGGAGGAAATGTCGCTGATTCCTCTTCCGGGGAAGAAGATGCGGCACGCTTTCGCATTGAGCATCGCACTCCAGATGCTGGAAGCTCCAAGAAAGAGCCCCAGACGAAGCCATCTGAGGTTTCTATGGTGGAACTTTCTGAGGCAACCACAACTGAAGTTGCTACTGTCAATGCTGAGTCATTGGCTCAGACGATGCGTGACGTCCAGAAGGCTCTGGATCAACCTTCTGAGACTCCAGAAGCTGCTCCGATGCAACAACAACAACAACTACAGCATGAGGAAAGCTTAATTGAACCAACTTTTGAGGTTGGTCTCCTCTCTTCTGAGATCCCTTTGGAACATGAGGAAACTCATGTCTCAACACATGACGTAGTGCCAGGGACCACCAGCACTGGGCTCAGCTCAGAGGTGGGCGCTGACGCTACCATGGCTGCAGGAGTTGCAGCAGTTGAGGCATTTGTTGCCCACAGTTCCTTAGAAGGAACTCTATCTGAGAAGGACTCTCAGAAGGAACCAGAGGTTCCTCCTCAAGATATAACAGAGGTTCCTCCTACATCCTTTGATCAACAAGGTCCCAGTTTCTCAATAACGGACTCAATGATTGGTTCCGGCTTTCAGCTGGGAAGGATGGTAGTCACTCCACCCTCTGTGCAATTTCGGCCTTTCTTTGGTCGAACTGAGAAGTTGAAGTGCATTGAAGCCATGCATAGCCAAATATCAACCTTCAACCTCCCCGACGAGGCTCAGACTTCTGGTGCTATGGAGCAACCATCAGCTAGGCAACCCTCTGATCTAGACCTTGCTCTAGTTGCTGAGGATACTCAAAGGCAGCCTTCCATTGAACTTGCTGCTATCGAAGGTAAAGCTGTCCAGAAGAAGAACCTCCTGAATATCAAACAAGGGATTTAATCGATGAAGTACTTGAGGCTGAAGTCTCTCGTCCTCCTACATCTCAACCCTCATCTTCTCAACAGCCTTCCACTGCCTCTGACCTCCCTCCAGAATGCGCTCCGAATGCGAAACAGAGCGAGATTCTCATGGAGATATGCCAGCTGCTACGCTACATTGCCAGACGACAGTAGTTCTAAGTCAATGATGGCGTTTATGTCTTAGCCACCCTTTTTGATGTAACAAAGGGGGAGTAGATAAATGATAAAATTTTTGTACATTGGCTATCGTAAACACTAGGCTAGAACTCAGGGGGAGCAACAACTTAGGGGGAGCCAAATATTTTGTATCTTTACAAAACCATAAATGAAAAATCATTATTTTGGCATCTCTTGATATACTTAGCTTGATATTTCTGAATCTCATACATACATTATCATGAAATACATGCTATGAAATTGATAATCTCAAAACAGTAATCATACATTGCATACTTGAACTGTTGATTATCTCAGCCTTCTAAGAAAATAACGAAGCCTTCTCTCAGAAAGCTAAATTAGTTTCTAAGAAAGCAAAAGTGAATTCTGAATAAGTTATGAACTTACTCAGAAACACTTCTGAACTTAAGCAAAATTATTATCTTAAGACTTAAGTTGTTATCATCAAAAAGGGGGAGATTGTAAGCTCCAGAACCCTTCTGAGAGAATTAAGCATAATTCTCTTAGAGTTATGAAAGTTTTAATGATAACAAGGTAAGCCATAAGTATAAAATTTTACTTAAGGTTTTGCTAATATGTGCGCTAAGTGTCTCAGAAAGCTATAAAATTGCAATACCATGAGCATAGACCAAGACAAAACATCAAGTAACCTCGAGATCAATTGATAAAAGCATAGCGCCAAAGATATCAGAAAGGATATCTCAGAAGCGCAGAAGGTGAAAAACATGTTTCTGAGGAAAGAACACTGTCGCCTCAGAAGGGTCTCAGAAGACCTCGCGACTAGGAGTTCTCAGAAGGGTCTTCCCTCAGAAGGTTAGCCTCAGAAGTCCGTACAACTCTTAGAAGGTTGGACTCAGAAGCAACCAAGTGTCTAGACTCAAGGAAGTACAAACAGACTCAGAAAGCTCGCTACAACTAGCCAAGGAAGTGGGAACACGCGTACTGTGCAGTTCTGAAAAGTTCCTCATTTTGCGCTGACTGTAGCAGGGAGCCGTTCTGAAAAGGACACAGCCACATAAGCAAAATGAAAGTCTCTAATTTCGCGGCTCCTTGATGCCTATATATATGAGTTCAATTCCAGAGCAATGTGACGAAACTCTTGCGCTAAAACTCTTGATTAAACGTGCCAAAACACTGTTGAATTGAAAATCATTTGCGAAAACTTAGAACTTTCTCAGAAAGACAATTTTACGAAATTGTTTTCTAACTTTGCAAAATCTTCTAGTTCTGAATTGGTGTAAATTCTTACATTTGTAAGTTAATCCTAGAAGTCTACTAAGTGTAAAACTAGGTCTGTAACTTAGTCTTGGTAGTTGTTTTCGATCAAAACAAACTTTCTGAAAAACGCTAAGTCCTTCGTTGTTTGAAGGCAGTTTTAAGTCCTCTAGTGTTTGAGGCAAGGAAGTCCTTATTTGTTTAAGGCAAGGAAGTCCTCTGGTGTGAGGCAAGGAAGTCCTTATTTGTTTAAGGCAGGGAAGTCCTTAATTGTTTAAGGCAAGGAAGTCCTCTAGTGTGAGGCAAGGAAATCCACTTCGGGTTGTGAAGTGGTGGAAGTCCTTTATGTGGTAAAGGCAGTGTTGTCTGAGAAGGCACATTAAGAAAAATATCTAAGAACTCTCAACTGAAGGTTGAGGACTGGAGTAGGTTGGTTATAACCGAACCAGTATAAAATCCCTTGTGTTAAGCTTTTCTCCCTAACTTATTACGTGTCAAAATCTTTGAGAAAAACTCTATCACAACTTTAATTAAGAGGTCTCGTGAAAACCTTATTGATCAAAATTAGAAAGCTTTTAAGAAACTCAAACCTTAAATCGTTTTCTTAAAATCCCTCAGAAAGAAACTTTCTTAGAAAGACTAAGTTCTCAGAAACTTAATCTTCTCAGAAAGCATTTTCCGCTGCAAACTCTTAATCATACCTTCTGAGTAAAAACAGCTTTCTAAGTAAAAGTTTTAACAAGCAATTTTAAAACTTGCACGATTCAACCCCCCCCTTCTCGTGCACACATACACTTTCATATACTTGGCTTTGAAGTTGAGTTGTATTTTCTCCTTCATCTCTTGAGTCCATTCGTCCTTAGGGACCCGTCTTGTATAGGTTCTGAGTGCTGGAGGTACCACTCCTGGCTCAGCGTCTGTTGCAACTACAGCATCCTCTGTAATTGTCTGCAGAGGCTGATAGTCTCCATTCTCGATCCTATCCCATAAGTCCAGACTGGTGTGCTTGATGAACAGCGTCATCCTGTCACGCCAGTAATCGAAGCTGTCTCCAAGAAACATCGGAGGTCTGTTTATTGAAGCCCCATCTGATATGAATGCAGCGGGTGAATTCATATTTCCTTTCGTGGATCTTTTTCCTTGACACTGCTAAGTGCTCAACCCCTTAAGGACCGAGCTCTGATGCCAATTGAAAGTGTATGTGTGCACGAGAAGGGGGGGTTGAATCGTGCATGTTTTGAAAATTACCTTTTAAAACTTTTACTTAGAAAGCTGTTTTTACTCAGAAGGTGGATTTAAGAGCTTGCAGCGGAAATAGCTTTCTGAGAAGATTAAGTTTCTGAGAACTTAGTCTTTCTAAGAAAGTTCCTATCTGAGTAGTCTTAAGAAAATGACTTTGAGTTATAATCTTTTAAACGCTTTCTGATTTTAATTGGCAATGTTTTCACAAGACCTCTTAGTTAAAACCGTGGTTGAGTTTTCTCAAAGCTTTATGCAATTAAAGAGTAAGAGAGAAAAGCTTAACACAAAGAGTTTTATACTGGTTCGGTTATAACCAACCTACTCCAGTCCTCAACCTTCAGTTGAGAGTTCTTAGATATTCTTCTTAATGTGCCTTCTCAGACAACACTGCCTTTACCAAGTAAAGGACTTCCACCACTTCACAACCCGACGTGGGTTTCTTTGCCTCACACTAGAGGACTTCCTTGCCTCACACTAGAGGACTTCCTTGCCTCAAACTAGAGGACTTCCTTGCCTCAAACTAGAGGACTTCCTTGCCTTAACCAATTAAGGACTTTGAACTTTGCCTCAAACACTAGAGGACTTAAAACTGCCTTCACACAAAGAAGGACTTAGCGTTTTTCGAAGGTTTGTTTTGATCGAAAACAACTACCAAGACTAAGTTACAAACCTAGTTTTACACTTAGTAGACTTCTAGAATTAACTTACAAATGTAAGAATTTACATCAATTCAGAACTAGAAGATTTTGCAAAGTTAGAAGAACAATTTCGTAAAAATTGTCTTTCTGAGAAAGTTCTAAGTTTTCGCAAAATGATTTTCAATTCAACAGAGTTTTGGCACGTTTAATCAAGAGTTTTAGTGCAAGAGTTTCGTCACATTGCTCTGGAATTGAACTCATATATATAGGCATCAAAGAGCCGCGAAATTAGAGGCTTTCACTTTGCTTATGTGGCTGTGTCCTTTTCAGAACGGCTCCCTGCTACAGTCAGCGCAAAATGAGGAACTTTTCAGAACTGCACAGTGCGCGTGTTCCCACTTCCTTGGCTAGTTGTAGCGAGCTTTCTGAGTCACTTAGCGCACATATTAGCAAAACCTTAAGTAAAATTTTATACTTATGGCTTACCTTGTTATCATTAAACCTTTCATGACTTTAAGAGAATTATGCTTAATTCTCTCAGAAGGGTTCTGGAGCTTACACCATTGACCAAAGTAAGACCAAATGAAGCTCAATACACTCAATTAGGACAAAAAATAGGCTCATTACACCATCCTTTTGTTATCTACAACATCCTAGTGACTAAAATGGATGAATTGATCAAAGTTAGACCAAATGAAGCTTAATACACTCAATTAGGACCAAAATTGGCTCATTACATCAACCTTTAGTTACCTACACCTTCCTAGTGACTAAAATGGATCAGTTGACCAAAGTAAGACCAAATGAAGCTCAATACACTCAATTAGGACCAAAATAGGCTCATTACACCATCCTTTGGTTATCTACAACATCCTAGTGACTAAAATGGATGAATTGACCAAAGTAAGACCAAATGAAGCTCAATACACTCAATTAGGACCAAAATAGGCTCATTACACCATCCTTGGTTATCTACAACATCCTAGTGAGTAAAATGGAGCCATTGACCAAAGTAAGACCAAATGAAGCTCAATACACTCAATTAGGACCAAAATAGGCTCATTACACCATCCTTTTGTTATCTACAACATCCTAGTGACTAAAATGGATGAATTGATCAAAGTTAGACCAAATGAAGCTTAATACACTCAATTAGGACCAAAATTGGCTCATTACATCAACCTTTAGTTACCTACACCTTCCTAGTGACTAAAATGGATCAGTTGACCAAAGTAAGACCAAATGAAGCTCAATACACTCAATTAGGACCAAAATAGGCTCATTACACCATCCTTTGGTTATCTACAACATCCTAGTGACTAAAATGGAGTCATTGACCAAAGTAAGACAAATGAAGCTCAATACACTCAATTAGGACCAAAATAGGCTCATTACATCATCCTTTGGTTATCTACAACATCCTAGTGACTAAAATGGAGCCATTGACCAAAGTAAGACCAAATGAAGCTCAATACACTCAATTAGGACCAAAATAGGCTCATTACATCATCCTTTGGTTATCTACAACATCTAGTGACTAAAATGGAGCCATTGACCAAAGTAAGACCAAATGAAGCTCAATACACTCAATTAGGACCAAAATAGGCTCATTGCATCATCCTTTGGTTATCTACAACATCCTAGTGACTAAAATGGAGCCATTGACCAAAGTAAGACCAAATGAAGCTCAATACACTCAATTATGACCAAAATAGGCTCATTACACCATCCTTTTGTTATCTACAACATCCTAGTGACTAAAATGGATAAATTGATCAAAGTAAGACCAAATGAAGCTTAATACACTCAAGTAGGACCAAAATTGGCTCATTACATCAACCTTTAGTTACCTACACCTTCCTAGTGACTAAAATGGATCAGTTGACCAAAGTAAGACCAAATGAAGCTCAATAGACTCAATTAGGACCAAAATAGGCTCATTACATCATCCTTTGGTTATCTACAACATCCTAGTGACTAAAATGGGCATATTGACCAAAGTAAGACTAAATGAAGCTCAATACACTCAATTAGGACCAAAATAGGCTCATTACACCATCCTTTGGTTATCTTCAACATCCTAGTGACTAAAATGGATGAATTGCCCAAAGTAAGACCAAATGAAGCTTAATACACTCAATTAAGACCAAAATTGGCTCATTACATCAACCTTTAGTTACCTACACTTTCCTAGTGAGTAAAATGGATCAGTTGACCAAAGTAAGACCAAATGAAGCTCAATACACTCAATTAGGACCAAAATAGGCTCGTTACAACATCCTTTGGTTATCTACAACATCCTAGTGACTAAAATGGATGAATTGACCAAAGTAAGACCAAATGAAGCTCAATACACTCAATTAGGACCAAAATAGGCTCATTACACCATCCTTTGGTTATCTACAACATCCTAGTGACTGAAATGGAGGCATTGACCAAAGTAAGACGAAATGAAGCTCAATACACTCAATTAGTACAAAATAAGGTTCATTACATCAACCATTGGTTACCTACAGCTTCCTGGTGACGAAAATGGATCAGTTGACCAAAGTAAGACAAAATGAAGCTCAATACACTCAATTAGGACCAAAATAGGCTCATTACACCATCCTTTGGTTATCTACAACATCCTAGTAAGTAAAATGGAGCCATTGACCAAAGTAAGACCAAATGAAGCTCAATACACTCAATTAGGACCAAAATAGGCTCATTACATCATCCTTTGGTTATCTACAACATCCTAGTGAGTAAAATGGAGCCATTGACCAAAGTAAGACCAAATGAAGCTCAATACACTGAATTAGGACCAAAATAGGCTCATTACACCATCCTTTTATTATCTACAACATCCTAGTGACTAAAATGGATGAATTGATCAAAGTTAGACCAAATGAAGCTTAATACACTCAATTAAGACCAAAATTGGCTCATTACATCAACCTTTAGTTACCTACACTTTCCTAGTGACTAAAATGGATCAGTTGACCAAAGTAAGACCAAATGAAGCTCAATACACTCAATTAGGACCAAAATAGGCTCATTACAACATCCTTTGGTTATCTACAACATCCTAGTGACTAAAATGGATGAATTGACCAAAGTAAGACCAAATGAAGCTCAATACACTCAATTAGGACCAAAATAGGCTCATTACACCATCCTTTGGTTATCTGCAACATCCTGAAAGTGTATGTGTGCACGAGAAGGGGGGTTGAATCGTGCAAGTTTTGATAATTACCTTTTAAAACTTTTACTTAGAAAGCTGTTTTTACTCAGAAGGTGGATTTAAGAGCTTGCAGCGGAAATAGCTTTCTGAGAAGATTAAGTTTCTGAGAACTTAGTCTTTCTAAGAAAGTTCCTATCTGAGTAGTCTTAAGAAAATGACTTTGAGTTATAATCTTTTAAACGCTTTCTGATTTTAATTGGTAATGTTTTCACAAGACCTCTTAGTTAAAACCGTGGTTGAGTTTTTCTCAAAGCTTTATGCAATTAAAGAGTAAGAGAGAAAAGCTTAACACAAAGAGTTTTATACTGGTTCGGTTATAACCAACCTACTCCAGTCCTCAATCTTCAGTTGAGAGTTCTTAGATATTCTTCTTAATGTGCCTTCTCAGACAACACTGCCTTTACCAAGTAAAGGACTTCCACCACTTCACAACCCGACGTGGGTTTCTTTGCCTCACACTAGAGGACTTCCTTGCCTCACACTAGAGGACTTCCTTGCCTCAAACTAGAGGACTTCCTTGCCTCAAACTAGAGGACTTCCTTGCCTCAAACTAGAGGACTTCCTTGCCTTAACCAATTAAGGACTTTGAACTTTGCCTCAAACACTAGAGGACTTAAAACTGCCTTCACACAAAGAAGGACTTAGCGTTTTTCGAAGGTTTGTTTTGATCGAAAACAACTACCAAGACTAAGTTACAAACCTAGTTTTACACTTAGTAGACTTCTAGAATTAACTTACAAATGTAAGAATTTTCACCAATTCAGAAATAGAAGATTTTGCAAAGTTAGAAGAACAATTTCGTAAAAATTGTCTTTCTGAGAAAGTTCTAAGTTTTCGCAAAATGATTTTCAATTCAACAGAGTTTTGGCACGTTTAATCAAGAGTTTTAGTGCAAGAGTTTCGTCACATTGCTCTGGAATTGAACTCATATATATAGGCATCAAAGAGCCGCGAAATTAGAGGCTTTCACTTTGCTTATGTGGCTGTGTCCTTTTCAGAACGGCTCCCTGCTACAGTCAGCGCAAAATGAGGAACTTTTCAGAACTGCACAGTGCGCGTGTTCCCACTTCCTTGGCTAGTTGTAGCGAGCTTTCTGAGTCTATTTGCACTTCCTTGAGTCCAGACACTTGGTTGCTTCTGAGTCCAACCTTCTAAGAGTTGTACGGACTTCTGAGGCTAACCTTCTGAGGGAAGACCCTTCTGAGAACTACTAGTCGCGAGGTCTTCTGAGACCCTTCTGAGGCGACAGTGTTCTTTCCTCAGAAACATGTTTTCACCTTCTGCGCTTCTGAGATATCCTTTCTGATATCTTCGGCGCTATGATTTTATCAATTGATCTCGAGGTTACTTGATGTTTTGTCTTGGTCTTTGCTCATGGCATTGCAATAATTTATAGCTTTCTGAGACACTTAGCGCACATATTAGCAAAACCTTAAGTAAAATTTTATACTTATGGCTTACCTTGTTATCATTAAAACTTTCATGACTTTAAGAGAATTATGCTTAATTCTCTCAGAAGGGTTATGGAGCTTACACATCCTAGTGACTAAAATGGATGAATTGACCAAAGTAAGACCAAATGAAGCTCAATACACTCAATTAGGACCAAAATAGGCTCATTACACCATCCTTTGGTTATCTACAACATCCTAGTGACTAAAATGGATGAATTGACCAAAGTAAGACCAAATGAAGCTCAATACACTCAATTAGGACCAAAATAGGCTCATTACACCATCCTTTTGTTATCTACAACATCCTAGTGACTAAAATGGATGAATTGATCAAAGTAAGACCAAATGAAGCTTAATACACTCAATTAAGACCAAAATTGGCTCATTACATCAACCTTTAGTTACCTACACTTTCCTAGTGACTAAAATGGATCAGTTGACCAAAGTAAGACCAAATGAAGCTCAATACACTCAATTAGGACCAAAATAGGCTCATTACAACATCCTTTGGTTATCTACAACATCCTAGTGACTAAAATGGATGAATTGACCAAAGTAAGACCAAATGAAGCTCAATACACTCAATTAGGACCAAAATAGGCTCATTACACCATCCTTTGGTTATCTACAACATCCTAGTGACTAAAATGGATCAGTTGACCAAAGTAAGACCAAAATAGGCTCATTACAACATCCTCTAGTTATCTACAACATCCTAGTGACTAAAACGGATGAATTGACCAAAGTAAGACCAAATAAAGCTCAATACACCCAATTAGGACCAAAATAGGCTCATTACACCATCCTTTGGTTATCTACAACATCCTAGTGACTAAAATGGATGAATTGACCAAAGTAAGACCAAATGAAGCTCAATACACTCAATTAGGACCAAAATAGGCTCATTACACCATCCTTTGGTTATCTACAACATCCTAGTGACTAAAATGGATGAATTGACCAAAGTAAGACCAAATGAAGCTCAATACACTCAATTAGGACCAAAATAGGCTCATTACACCATCCTTTTGTTATCTACAACATCCTAGTGACTAAAATGGAGCCATTGACCAAAGTAAGACCAAATGAAGCTCAATACACTCAATTAGGACGAAAATAGGCTCATTACATCATTCTTTGGTTATCTACAACATCCTAGTGAGTAAAATGGAGCCATTGACCAAAGTAAGACCAAAATGAAGCTCAATACACTCAATTAGGACCAAAATAGGTTCATTACATCATCATTTTGTTATCTACAACATCCTAGTGACTAAAATGGATGAATTGATCAAAGTAAGACCAAATGAAGCTTAATACACTCAATTAGGACCAAAATTGGCTCATTACATCAACCATTGGTTACCTACACCTTCCTAGTGACTAAAATGGATCAGTTGACCAAAGTAAGACCAAATGAAGCTCAATACACTCAATTAGGACCAAAATAGGCTCATTACACCATCCTTTGGTCATCTACAACATCCTAGTAACTAAAATGGAGCCATTGACCAAAGTAAGACAAATGAACCTCAATACACTCAATTAGGACCAAAATAGGCTCATTACAACATCCTTTGGTTATCTACAACATCCTAGTGACTAAAATGGACGAATTGACCAAAGTAAGACCAAATGAAGCTCAATACACTCAATTAGGACCAAAATAGGCTCATTACACCATCCTTTGGTTATCTACAACAAACTAGTGACTAAAATGGATGAATTGACCAAAGTAAGACCAAATGAAGCTCAATACACCCAATTAGGACCAAAATAGGCTCATTACACCATCCTTTGTTATCTACAATATCCTAGTGACTAAAATGGATGAATTGATCAAAGTAAGACCAAATGAAGACTCAATACACTCAAGTAGGACCAAATAGCTCATTACATCATCCTTTGATATCTACAACATTCTAGTGACTAAAATGGAGCCATGACCAAAGTAAGACCAAATGAAGCTCAATATACTCAATTAGGACGAAAATAGGCTCATTACATCATTCTTGGTTATCTACAACATCCTAGTGAGTAAAATGGAGCCATTGACCAAAGTAAGACCAAATGAAGCTCAATACACTCAATTAGGACCAAAATAGGTTCATTACATCATCATTTTGTTATCTACAACATCCTAGTGACTAAAATGGATGAATGATCAAAGTAAGACCAAATGAAGCTTAATACACTCAATTAGACCAAAATTGGCTCATTACATCAACCATTGGTTACTACACCTTCCTAGTGACTAAATGGATCAGTTGACCAAAGTAAGACCAAATGAAGCTCAATACACTCAATAGGACCAAAATAGGCTCATTACACCATCCTTTGGTCATCTACAACATCTAGTAACTAAAATGGAGCCATTGACCAAAGTAAGACCAAATGAACCTCAATACACTCATTAGGACCAAAATAGGCTCTTACAACATCCTTTGGTTATCTACAACATCCTAGTGACTAAAATGGACGAATTGACCAAAGTAAGACCAAATGAAGCTAATACACTCATTAGACCAAAATAGGCTCATTACACCATCCTTTGGTTATCTACAACAAACTATGACAAAATGATGAATTGACCAAAGTAAGACAAATGAAGCTCAATACACCCAATTAGGACCAAAATAGGCTCATTACACCATCCTTTTGTTATCTACAATATCCTAGTGACTAAAAGGATGAATTGATCAAAGTAGACCAAATGAAGCTCAATACACTCAAGTAGGACCAAAATAGGCTATACATCATCCTTTGGATATCTACAACATCTAGTGACTAAAATGGAGCCATTGACCAAAGTAAGACCAAATGAAGCTCAATACACTCAATTAGGACAAAATAGGCTCATTACATCATCCTTTGGTTATCTACAATCCTAGTGACTAAAATGGAGCCATTGACCAAAGTAAGACCAAATGAAGCTCAATACACTCAATTAGGACCAAAATAGGTTCATTACATCATCATTTTTGTTATCTACAACATCCTAGTGACTAAAATGAATTGACCAAAGTAAGACCAAATGAAGCTTAATACACTCAATTAGGACCAAAATTGGCTCATTACATCAACCATTGGTTATCTACACCTTCCTAGTGACTAAAATGGATCAGTTGACCAAAGTAAGACCAAATGAAGCTCAATACACTCAATTAGGACCAAAATAGGCTCATTACACCATCCTTTGGTATCTACAACATCCTAGTAACTAAAATGGAGCCATTGACCAAAGTAAGACCAAATGAACCTCAATACACTCAATTAGGACCAAAATAGGCTCATTACAACATCCTTTGGTTATCTACAACATCCTAGTGACTAAAATGGACGAATTGACCAAAGTAAGACCAAATGAAGCTCAATACACTCAATTAGGACCAAAATAGGCTCATTACACCATCCTTTGGTTATCTACAACAAACTAGTGACTAAAATGGATGAATTGACCAAAGTAAGACCAAATGAAGCTCAATACACCCAATTAGGACCAAAATAGCTCATTACACCATCCTTTGTTATCTACAATATCCTAGTGACTAAAATGGATGAATTGATCAAAGTAAGACCAAATGAAGCTCAATACACTCAGTAGGACCAAAATAGGCTCATTACATCATCCTTTGGATATCTACACATCCTAGTGACTAAAATGGAGCCATTGACCAAAGTAAGACCAAATGAAGCTCAATATACTCAATTAGGACGAAAATAGGCTCATTACATCATTCTTTGGTTATCTACAACATCCTAGTGAGTAAAATGGAGCCACTAACCAAAGTAAGATCAAATGAAGCTCAATGCACTCAATTAGGACCAAAATAGGTCATTATATCATCCTTAGGTTACCTACACCTTTCTAGTGACTAAAATGGATGAATTGATCAAAGTAAGACCAAATGAAGCTTAATACACTCAATTAGATCAAAATTGGCTCGTTACATCATCCTTTGGTTACCTACACCTTTCTAGTGACTAAAATGGATGAA
>RYYW01000369.1:3158-17836 GCA_013621005.1 Aeschynomene evenia | reverse complement strand
TGGTTATCTACAACATCCTAGTGACTAAAATGGATGAATTGATCAACGTAAGACCTAATGAAGCTCAATACACTCAATTAGGACCAAAATAGGCTGATTACATCATCCTTTGGTTATCTACAACATCCTAGTGACTAAAATGGAGCCATTGACCAAAGTAAGATGAAATGAAGCTCAATACAATCAATTAACATCAAAAGAGGCTCATTACATCATCCTTTGGTTATCTACAACATCCTAGTGACTAAAATGGAGCCATTGACCAAAGTAAGACGAAATGAAGCTCAATACTTTCAATTAGGACAAAAATAGGCTCATTACATCATCCTTTGGTTACCTACACCTTTCCAGTGACTAAAATGGATGAATTGACGAAAGTAAGACGAAATGAAGCTCAATACACTCAATTAGGACCAAAATAGGCTCATTACATCATCCTTTGGTTACTTACACCTAGTGACTAAAATGAGTTGACCAAAGTAAGACGAAATGAAGCTCAATACACTCAATTAGGACCAAAAGGCTCATTACACCATCCTTTGGTTACTACAACATCTAGTGACTAAAATGGATGAATTGATCAACGTAAGACCTAATGAAGCTCAATACACTCAATTAGGACCAAAATAGGCTCATTACATCATCCTTTGGTTATCTACAACATCCTAGTGACTAAAATGGAGCCATTGACCAAAGTAAGACGAATTGAAGCTAAATACAATCAATTAGGATCAAAAGAGGCTCATTACATCATCCTTTGGTTATCTACAACATCCTAGTGACTAAAATGGAGCCATTGACCAGAGTAAGACGAAATGAAGCTCAATACATTGTGACTAAAATGGATTGACCAAAGTAGACGAAATGAAGCTCAATACAATCAATTAGGATCAAAAGATGCTCATTACGTCATCCTTTGGTTATCTACAACATCCTAGTGACTAAAATGGAGCATTGACCAGAGTAAGACGAAATGAAGCTCAATACACTGTGACTAAAATGGAGCCATTGACCAAAGTAAGACGAAATGAAGCTCATACAATCAATTAGGATCAAAAGAGGCTCATTAGATCATCCTTTGGTTATCTACAACATCCTAGTGACTAAAATGGAGCCATTGACCAAGTAAGACGAAATGAAGCTCAATACACTCAATTAGGACAAAATAGGCTCATTACATCATCCTTTGGTTACTACACCTTCCAGTGACTAAAATGGAGATTGACGAAAGTAAGACGAAATGAAGCTCAATACACTCAATTAGGACCAAAATAGGCTCATTACATCATCCTTTGGTTACACACCTCTAGTGACTAAAATGGATGAATTGACCAAAGTAAGACGAAATGAAGCTCAATACACTCAATTAGGACCAAAATAGGCTCATTACATCATCCTTTGGTTATCTACAACATCCTAGTGACTAAAATGGATGAATTGATCAACGTAAGACCTAATGAAGCTCAATACACTCAATTAGGACCAAAATAGGCTGAGTACATCATCCTTTGGTTATCTACAACATCCTAGTGACTAAAATGGAGCCATTGACCAAAGTAAGATGAAATGAAGCTCAATACAATCAATTAGGATCAAAAGAGGCTCATTACATCATCCTTTGGTTATCTACAACATCCTAGTGACTAAAATGGAGCCATTGACCAAAGTAAGACGAAATGAAGCTCAATACACTCAATTAGGACCAAAAGAGGCTCATTACATCATCCTTTGGTTTCTACAACATCCTAGTGACTAAAATGGAGCCATTGACCAAAGTAAGACGAAATGAAGCTCAATACACTCAATTAGGACCAAAATAGGCTCATTACATCATCCTTTGGTTACCTACACCTTTCCAGTGACTAAAATGGACGAATTGACGAAAGTAAGACGAAATGAAGCTCAATACACTCAATTAGGACCAAAATAGGCTCATTACACCATCCTTTGGTTACTTACAACCTTTCTAGTGACTAAAATGGATGAATTGACCAAAGTAAGACGAAATGAAGCTCAATACACTCAATTAGGACCAAAATAGGCTCATTACACCATCCTTTGGTTATCTACAACATCCTAGTGACTAAAATGGATGAATTGACAACGTAAGACCTAATGAAGCTCAATACACTCAATTAGGACATAAGGCTCATTACATCATCCTTTGGTTATCTACAACATCCTAGTGACTAAAATGGAGCCATTGACCAAAGTAAGATGAAATGAAGCTCAATACAATCAATTAGGATCAAAAGAGGCTCATTACATCATCCTTTGGTTATCTACAACATCCTAGTGACTAAAATGGAGCCATTGACCAAAGCAAGACGAAATGAAGCTCAATACACTCAATTAGGACCAAAATAGGCTCATTACATCATCCTTTGGTTACCTAAACCTTTCTAGTGACTAACATGGATGAATTGACGAAAGTAAGACGAAATGAAGCTCAATACACTCAATTAGGACCAAAATAAGCTCATTACATCATCCTTTGGTTACTTACACCTTTCTAGTGACTAAAATGGATGAATTGACCAAAGTAAGACGAAAAAGCTCAATACACTCAATTAGGACCAAAATAGGCTCATTACACCATCCTTTGGTTATCTACAACATCCTAGTGNTTAGGTTTTACTTTGATCAATTCATCCATTTTAGTCACTAGGATATTGTAGATAACCATAGATGTGTAATGAGCCTATTTTTGGTCCTAATTGAGTGTATTGAGCTTCATTTGGTCTTACTTTGGTCAGTTCATCCATTTTAGTCACTAGAAACGTGTGTAGGTAACGAGAAAGGATGATGTAATGAGCCTATATTGGTCCTAATTGAGTGTATTGAGCTTCATTAGGTCTTACTTTGGTCAATGGCTCCATTTTATTCACTAGGATGTTGAAGATAACCAAAGGATGATGTAATGAGCCTATTTTGGTCCTAATTGAGTGTATTGAGCTTCATTAGGTCTTACTTTGGTCAATCATCCATTTTAGTCACTAGGATGTTGTAGATAACCAAAGGATGGTGTAATGAGCCTATTTTTGGTCCTAATTGAGTGTATTGAGCTTCGTTTCGTCTTACTTTGGTCAATGGCTCCATTTTAGTCAATAGGATGTTGTAGATAACCAAAGGATGGTGTAATGAGCCTTATTTTGGTCCTAATTGAGTGTATTGAGCTTCATTTGGTCTTACTTTGGTCAATTCATCCATTTTAGTCAATAGAAAGGTGTAGGTAACCAAAAGGATGATGTAATGAGCCTATTTTGGTCCTAATTGAGTGTATTGAGCTTCATTTAGTCTTACTATGGGTCAATGGCTTCATTTTAAATACTAGGATGTTGTAGATAACCAAAGGAAGATGTAATGAGCCTATTTGGTCCTAATTGAGTGTATTGAGCTTCATTAGGTCTTACATTGATCAATTCATCCATTTTAGTCACTATGATGTTGTAGATAACCTAAGGATGATGCAATGAGCCTATTGGTCCTAACTGAGTGTATTGAGCTTCATTAGTCTTACTTTGATCAATTCATCCATTTTAGTCATTAGGATGTTGTAGATAACTATAGGATGGTGTAATGAGCCTATTTTGGTCCTAATTGAGTGTATTGAGCTTCATTTGATCTTACTTTGGTCAATTCATCCATTTTAGTCTAGAAACGTGTAGGTAACCAAAGGATGATGTAATGAGCCTATAATGGTCCTAATTGAGTGTATTGAGCTTCATTAGGTCTTACTTTGGTCAATGGCTCCATTTTAGTCACTAGGATGTTGAAGATAACCAAAGGATGTTGTAATGAGCCTATTTTGGTCCTAATTGAGTGTATGAGCTTCATTAGGTCTTACTTTGGTCAATTCATCCATTTTAGTCACTAGGATGTTGTAGATAACAAAGGATGGTGTAATGAGCCTATTTTGGTCCTAATTGAGTGTATTGAGCTTCGTTTCGTCTTACTATGGTCAATGGCTCCATTTATGTCACTAGGATGTTGTAGATAACCAAAGGATGGTGTAATGAGCCTATTTTGGTCCTAATTGAGTGTATTGAGCTTCATTTGGTCTTACTATGGTCAATGGCTTCATTTTAAACACTAGGATGTTGTAGATAACCAAAGGATGATGTAATGAGCCTATTTTGGTCCTAACTGAGTGTATTGAGCTTCATTAGATCTTACTTTGATCAATTCATCCATTTTAGTCACTATGAGGTTGTAGGTAACCAAAGGATGATGTAATGAGCCTTTTTTGGTCCTAATTGAGTGTGTTGAGCTTCATTTGGTCTTACTTTTGTCAATGGCTCCATTTTAGTCACTAGGATGTTGTAGATAACCAAAGGATGATGTAATGAGCCTATTTTGGTCCTAATTGAGTGTATTGAGCTTCATTTCATCTTACTTTGGTCAACGGCTCCATTTTAGTCACTAGGATGTTGAAGATAACCAAAGGATGATATAATGAGCCTATTTTGGTCCTAATTGAGTGTATTGAGCTTCATTAGGTCTTACTTTGGTCAATGGTGCCATTTTAATCACTAGGAAGTTGTAGATAACCAAAGGATGATGTAATGAGCCTATTTTGGTCCTAATTGAGTGTATTGAGCTTCATTTGGTCTTAGTTTGATCAATTCATCCATTTTAGTCATTAGGATGTTGTAGATAACCAAAGGATGGTGTAATGAGCCTATTTTGGTTCTAATTGAGTGTATTGAGCTTCATTTGGTCTTACTATGGTCAATGGCTTCATTTTAAACACTAGGATGTTGTAGATAACCAAAGGATGATGTAATGAGCCTATTTTGGTCCTAATTGAGTGTATTGAGCTTCATTAGGTCTTACTTTGATCAATTCATCCATTTTAGTCACTATGATGTTGTAGATAACCTAAGGATGATGCAATGAGCCTATTTTGGTCCTAATTGAATGTATTGAGCTTCATTAGGTCTTACTTTGATCAATTCATCCATTTTAGTCACTAGGATGTTGTAGATAACCATAGGATGGTGTAATGAGCCTATTTTGGTCCTAATTGAGTGTATTGAGCTTCATTTGGTCTTACTTTGGTCAGTTCATCCATTTTAGTCACTAGAAACGTGTAGGTAACGAGAAAGGATGATGTAATGAGCCTATATTGGTCCTAATTGAGTGTATTGAGCTTCATTAGGTCTTACTTTGGTCAATGGATCCATTTTATTCACTAGGATGTTGAAGATAACCAAAGGATGATGTAATGAGCCTATTTTGGTCCTAATTGAGTGTATTGAGCTTCATTAGGTCTTACTTTGGTCAATTCATCCATTTTAGTCACTAGGATGTTGTAGATAACCAAAGGATGGTGTAATGAGCCTATTTTGGTCCTAATTGAGTGTATTGAGCTTCGTTTCGTCTTACTTTGGTCAATGGCTCCATTTTAGTCAATAGGATGTTGTAGATAACCAAAGGATGGTGTAATGAGCTTATTTTGGTCCTAATTGAGTGTATTGAGCTTCATTTGGTCTTACTTTGGTCAATTCATCCATTTTAGTCAATAGAAAGGTGTAGGTAACCAAAGGATGATGTAATGAGCCTATTTTGGTCCTAATTGAGTGTATTGAGCTTCATTTAGTCTTACTATGGTCAATGGGTTCATTTTAAATACTAGGATGTTGTAGATAACCAAAGGAAGATGTAATGAGCCTATTCTGGTCCTAATTGAGTGTATTGAGCTTCATTAGGTCTTACATTGATCAATTCATCCATTTTAGTCACTATGATGTTGTAGATAACCTAAGGATGATGCAATGAGCCTATTTTGGTCCTAATTGAGTGTATTGAGCTTCATTAGGTCTTACTTTGATCAATTCATCCATTTTAGTCATTAGGATGTTGTAGATAACTATAGGATGGTGTAATGAGCCTATTTTGGTCCTAATTGAGTGTATTGAGCTTCATTTGATCTTACTTTGGTCAATTCATCCATTTTAGTCACTAGAAACGTGTAGGTAACCAAAGGATGATGTAATGAGCCTATAATGGTCCTAATTGAGTGTATTGAGCTTCATTAGGTCTTACTTTGGTCAATGGCTCCATTTTAGTCACTAGGATGTTGAAGAATAACCAAAGGATGTGTTGTAATGAGCCTATTTTGGTCCTAATTGAGTGTATTGAGCTTCATTAGGTCTTACTTTGGTCAATGCATCCATTTTTAGTCCACTAGGATGTTGTAGATAACAAAAGGATGGTTGTAATGAGCCTATTTTGTCCTAATTGAGTGTATGAGCTTCGTTCGTCTTACTATGGTCAATGGCTCCATTTTTATGTCACTAGGATGTTGTAGATAACCAAAGGATGGTTGTAATGAGCCTATTTTGGTCCTAATTGAGTGTATTGAGCTTCATTTGGTCTTACTATGGTCAATGGCTTCATTTTAAACACTAGGATGTTGTAGATAACCAAAGGATGATTGTAATGAGCCTATTTTGGTCCTAACTGAGTGTATTGAGCTTCATTAGATCTTACTTTGATCAATTCATCCATTTTAGTCACTATGAGGTTGTAGGTAAACCAAAGGATGATGTAATGAGGCCTTTTTTGGTCCCTAATTGAGTGTGTTGAGCTTCATTTGGTCTTACTTTTGTCAATGGCTCCATTTTAGTCACTAGGATGTTGTAGATAACCAAAGGGATGATGTAATGAGCCTATGTCTTGCGTCCTACCTATTGAGTGTATTGAGCTTCATTTCATCTTACTTTTGGTCAACGGCTCCATTTTAGTCACTAGGATGTTGAAGATAACCAAAGGATGATATAATGAGCCTATTTTGGTCCTAATTGAGTGTATGAGCTTCATTAGGTCTTACTTTGGTCAATGGTCCATTTTAATCACTTAGGAAGTTGTAGATAACCAAAGGATGATGTAATGAGCCTATTTTGGTCCTAATTGAGTGTATTGAGCTTCATTTGGTCTTACTTTATCAATTCATCCATTTTAGTCATTAGGATGTTGTAGATAACCAAAGGATGGTGTAATGAGCCTATTTTGGTTCTAATTGAGTGTATTGAGCTTCATTTGGTCTTACTATGGTCAATGCTTCATTTTAAAACACTAGGATGTTGTAGATAACCAAAGGATGATGTAATGGAGCCTATTTTGGTCCTAATTGAGTGTATTGAGCTTCATTAGGTCTTACTTTGATCAATTCATCCATTTAGTCACTATGATGTTGTAGATAACCAAAGGATGATGTAATGATCCTATTTTGGTCCTAATTAAGTGTATTGAGCTTCATTAGGTCTTACTTTGGTCAATGGCTCCATTTTAATCACTAGGATGTTGTAGATAACCAAAGGATGATTTAATGAGCCTATTTTGGTCCTAATTGAGTGTATTGAGCTTCATGAGGTCTTACTTTGATCAATTCATCCATTTTAGTCACTAGGATGTTTAGATAACCATAGGATGGTGTATGAGCCTATTTTGGTCCTAATTGAGTGTATTGAGCTTCATTTGGTTTCTTTGGTCAGTTCATCCATTTTAGTCACTAGAAACGTGTAGGTAACGAGAAAGGATGATGTAATGAGCCTATATTGGTCCTAATTGAGTGTATTGAGCTTCATTAGGTCTTACTTTGGTCAATGGATCCATTTTATTCACTAGGATGTTGAAGATAACCAAAGGATGATGTAATGAGCCTATTTTGGTCCTAATTGAGTGTATTGAGCTTCATTAGGTCTTACTTTGGTCAATTCATCCATTTTAGTCACTAGGATGTTGTAGATAACCAAAGGATGGTGTAATGAGCCTATTTTGGTCCTAATTGAGTGTATTGAGCTTCGTTTCGTCTTACTTTGGTCAATGGCTCCATTTTAGTCAATAGGATGTTGTAGATAACCAAAGGATGGTGTAATGAGCTATTTTGGTCCTAATTGAGTGTATTGAGCTTCATTTGGTCTTACTTTGGTCAATTCATCCATTTTAGTCAATAGAAAGGTGTAGGTAACCAAAGGATGATGTAATGAGCCTATTTTGGTCCTAATTGAGTGTATTGAGCTTCATTTAGTCTTACTATGGTCAATGGGTTCATTTTAAATACTAGGATGTTGTAGATAACCAAAGGAAGATGTAATGAGCCTATTTGGTCCTAATTGAGTGTATTGAGCTTCATTAGGTCTTACATTGATCAATTCATCCATTTTAGTCACTATGATGTTGTAGATAACCTAAGGATGATGCAATGAGCCTATTTTGGTCCTAACTGAGTGTATTGAGCTTCATTAGGTCTTACTTTGATCAATTCATCCATTTTAGTCATTAGGATGTTGTAGATAACTATAGGATGGTGTAATGAGCCTATTTTGGTCCTAATTGAGTGTATTGAGCTTCATTTGATCTTACTTTGGTCAATTCATCCATTTTAGTCACTAGAAACGTGTAGGTAACCAAAGGATGATGTAATGAGCCTATTGGTCCTAATTGAGTGTATTGAGCTTCATTAGGTCTTACTTTGGTCAATGGCTCCATTTTAGTCACTAGGATGTTGAAGATAACCAAAGGATGATGTAATGAGCCTATTTTGGTCCTAATTGAGTGTATTGAGCTTCGTTTCGTCTTACTATGGTCAATGGCTCCATTTATGTCACTAGGATGTTGTAGATAACCAAAGGATGGTGTAATGAGCCTATTTTGGTCCTAATTGAGTGTATTGAGCTTCATTTGGTCTTACTATGGTCAATGGCTTCATTTTAAACACTAGGATGTTGTAGATAACCAAAGGATGATGTAATGAGCCTATTTTGGTCCTAATTGAGTGTATTGAGCTTCATGAGGTCTTACTTTGATCAATTCATCCATTTTAGTCACTAGGATGTTGTAGATAACCATAGGATGGTGTAATGAGCCTATTTTGGTCCTAATTGAGTGTATTGAGCTTCATTTGGTCTTACTTTGGTCAGTTCATCCATTTTAGTCACTAGAAACGTGTAGGTAACGAAAGGATGATGTAATGAGCCTATTTGGTCCTAATTGAGTGTATTGAGCTTCATTAGGTCTTACTTTGGTCAATGGCTCCATTTTATTCACTAGGATGTTGAAGATAACCAAAGGATGATGTAATGAGCCTATTTTGGTCCTAATTGAGTGTATTGAGCTTCATTAGGTCTTACTTTGGTCAATTCATCCATTTTAGTCACTAGGATGTTGTAGATAACCAAAGGATGGTGTAATGAGCCTATTTTGGTCCTAATTGAGTGTATTGAGCTTCGTTTCGTCTTACTTTGGTCAATGGCTCCATTTTAGTCAATAGGATGTTGTAGATAACCAAAGGATGGTGTAATGAGCTTATTTTGGTCCTAATTGAGTCTTCACTTACTTTGGTCAATTCATCCATTTTAGTCATAGTGTAGATAACCAAAGGATGATGTAATGAGCCTATTTTGGTCCTAATTGAGTGTATTGAGCTTCATTTAGTCTTACTATGGTCAATGGTTCATTTTAAACTAGGATGTTGTAGATAACCAAAGGATGATGTAATGAGCCTATTTGGTCCTAATTGAGTGTATTGAGCTTCATTAGGTCTTACTTTGATCAATTCATCCATTTTAGTCACTAGATGTTGTAGATAACCAAAGGATGATGCAATGAGCCTATTTTGGTCCTAATGAGTGTATTGAGCTTCATTAGGTCTTACTTTGATCAATTCATCCATTTTAGTCACTAGGATGTTGTAGATAACCATAGGATGGTGTAATGAGCCTATTTTGGTCCTAATTGAGTGTATTGAGCTTCATTTGTCTTACTTTGGTCAATTCATCCATTTTAGTCACTAGGTGTAGGTAACCAAAGGATGATGTAATGAGCCTATAATGGTCCTAATTGAGTGTATTGAGCTTCATTAGGTCTTACTTTGGTCAATGGCTCCATTTTAGTCACTAGGATGTTGAAGATAACCAAAGGATGTTGTAATGAGCCTATTTTGGTCCTAATTGAGTGTATTGAGCTTCATTAGGTCTTACTTTGGTCAATTCATCCATTTTAGTCACTAGGATGTTGTAGATAACAAAAGGATGGTGTAATGAGCCTATTTTGGTCCTAATTGAGTGTATTGAGCTTCGTTTCGTCTTACTTGGTCAATGGCTCCATTTAGTCACTAGGATGTTGTAGATAACCAAAGGATGGTGTAATGAGCCTATTTTGGTCCTAATTGAGTGTATTGAGCTTCATTTGGTCTTACTATGGTCAATGGCTTCATTTTAAACACTAGGATGTTGTAGATAACCAAAGGATGATGTAATGAGCCTATTTTGGTCCTAACTGAGTGTATTGAGCTTCATTAGATCTTACTTTGATCAATTCATCCATTTTAGTCACTATGAGGTTGTAGGTAACCAAAGGATGATGTAATGAGCCTTTTTTGGTCCTAATTGAGTGTGTTGAGCTTCATTTGGTCTTACTTTTGTCAATGGCTCCATTTTAGTCACTAGGATGTTGTAGATAACCAAAGGATGATGTAATGAGCCTATTTTGGTCCTAATTGAGTGTATTGAGCTTCATTTCATCTTACTTTGGTCAACGGCTCCATTTTAGTCACTAGGATGTTGAAGATAACCAAAGGATGATGTAATGAGCCTATTTTGGTCCTAATTGAGTGTATTGAGCTTCATTAGGTCTTACTTTGGTCAATGGTCCATTTTAATCACTAGGATGTTGTAGATAACCAAAGGATGATGTAATGAGCCTATTTTGGTCCTAATTGAGTGTATTGAGCTTCATTTGGTCTTACTTTGATCAATTCATCCATTTTAGTCACTTAGGATGTTGTAGATAACCAAAGGATGGTGTAATGAGCCTATTTTGGTCCTAATTGAGTGTATTGAGCTTCATTGGTCTTACTATGGTCAATGGCTTCATTTTAAACACTAGGATGTTGTAGATAACCAAAGGATGATGTAATGAGCCTATTTTGGTCCTAATTGAGTGTATTGAGCTTCATTAGGTCTTACTTTGATCAATTCATCCATTTTAGTCACTATGATGTTGTAGATAACCAAAGGATGATGTAATGAGCCTATTTTGGTCCTAATTAGTGTATTGAGCTTCATTAGGTCTTACTTTGGTCAATGGCTCCATTTTAATCACTAGGATGTTGTAGATAACCAAAGGATGATTTAATGAGCCTATTTTGGTCCTAATTGAGTGTATTGAGCTTCATGAGGTCTTACTTTGATCAATTCATCCATTTTAGTCACTAGGATGTTGTAGATAACCAAGGATGGTGTAATGAGCCTATTTTGGTCCTAATTGAGTGTATTGAGCTTCATTTGGTCTTACTTGGTCAATTCATCCATTTTAGTCACTAAAAACGTGTAGGTAACCAAAGGATGATGTAATGAGCCTATATTGGTCCTAATTGAGTGTATTGAGCTTCATTAGGTCTTACTTTGGTCAATGGCTCCATTTTAGTCACTAGGATGTTGAAGATAACCAAAGGATGATGTAATGAGCCTATTTTGGTCCTAATTGAGTGTATTGAGCTTCATTAGGTCTTACTTTGGTCAATTCATCCATTTTAGTCACTAGGATGTTGTAGATAACCAAAGGATGGTGTAATGAGCCTATTTTTGTCCTAATTGAGTGTATTGAGCTTCGTTTCGTCTTACTTTGGTCAATGGCTCCATTTTAGTCACTAGGATGTTGTAGATAACCAAAGGATGGTGTAATGAGCCTATTTTGGTCCTAATTGAGTGTATTGAGCTTCATTTGGTCTTACTTGGTCAATGGCTTCATTTTAAACACTAGGATGTTGTAGATAACCAAAGGATGATGTAATGAGCCTATTTTGGTCCTAATTGAGTGTATTGAGCTTCATTAGGTCTTACTTTGATCAATTCATCCATTTTAGTCACTATGATGTTGTAATAACCTAAGGATGATGTAATGAGCCTATTTTGGTCCTAATTGAGTGTATTGAGCTTCATTAGGTCTTACTTTGGTCAATGGCTCCATTTTAATCACTAGGATGTTGTAGATAACAAAAGGGTGATGTAATAAGCCTATTTTGGTCCTAATTGAGTGTATTGAGCTTCATTAGGTCTTACTTTGATCAATTCATCCATTTTAGTCACTAGGATGTTGTAGATAACCAAAGGATGGTGTAATGAGCCTATTTTGGTCCTAATTGAGTGTATTGAGCTTCATTTGGTCTTACTTTGGTCAATTCATCCATTTTAGTCAATAGAAAGGTGTAGGTAACCAAAGGATGATGTAATGAGCCTATATTGGTCCTAATTGAGTGTATTGAGCTTCATTAGGTCTTACTTTGGTCAATGGCTCCATTTTAGTCACTAGGATGTTGAGATAACCAAAGGATGATGTAATGAGCCTATTTTGGTCCTAATTGAGTGTATTGAGCTTCATTAGGTTTACTTTGGTCAATTCATCCATTTTAGTCACTAGGATGTTGTAGATAACCAAAGGATAGTGTAATGAGCCTATTTTGTCCTAATTGAGTGTATTGAGCTTACTTTGGTCAATGGCTCCATTTTAGTCACTAGGATGTTGTAGATAACCAAAGGATGGTGTAATGAGCCTATTTTGGTCCTAATTGAGTGTATTGAGCTTCATTTGGTCTTACTATGGTCAATGGCTTCATTTTAAACACTAGGATGTTGTAGATAACCAAAGGATGATGTAATGAGCCTATTTTGGTCCTAATTGAGTGTATTGAGCTTCATTAGGTCTTACTTTGATCAATTCATCCATTTTAGTCACTATGATGTTGTAGATAACCTAAGGATGATGTAATGAGCCTATTTTGGTCCTAATTGAGTGTATTGAGCTTCATTAGGTCTTACTTTGGTCAATGGCTCCATTTTAATCACTAGGATGGTGTAGATAACAAAAGGGTGATGTAATAAGCCTATTTTGGTCCTAATTGAGTGTATTGAGCTTCATTAGGTCTTACTTTGATCAATTCATCCATTTTAGTCACTAGGATGTTGTAGATAACCAAATGATGATGTAATGAGCCTATTTTGGTCCTAATTGAGTGTATTGAGCTTCATTAGGTCTTACTTTGATCAATTCATCCATTTTAGTCACTAGGATGTTGTAGATAACCAAAGGATGATGTAATAAGCCTATTTTGGTCCTAATTGAGTGTATTGAGCTTCATTAGGTCTTACTTTGGTCAATTCATCCATTTTAGTCACTAGGATGTTGTAGATAACCAAAGGATGGTGTAATGAGCCTATTTTGTCCTAATTGAGTGTATTGAGCTTCGTTTCGTCTTACTTTGGTCAATGGCTCCATTTTAGTCACTAGGATGTTGTAGATAACCAAAGGATGGTGTAATGAGCCTATTTTGGTCCTAATTGAGTGTATTGAGCTTCATTTGGTCTTACTATGGTCAATGGCTTCATTTTAAACACTAGGATGTTGAAGATAACCAAAGGATGTTGTAATGAGCCTATTTTGGTCCTAATTGAGCTTCATTAGGTCTTACTTTGATCAATTCATCCATTTTAGTCACTATGATGTTGTAGATAACCTAAGGATGATGTAATGAGCCTATTTTGGTCCTAATTGAGTGTATTGAGCTTCATTAGGTCTTACTTTGGTCAATGGCTCCATTTTAATCACTAGGATGTTGTAGATAACAAAAGGGTGATGTAATAAGCCTATTTTGGTCCTAATTGAGTGTATTGAGCTTCATTAGGTCTTACTTTGATCAATTCATCATTTTTAGTCACTAGGATGTTGTAGATAACCAAAGGATGGTGTAATGAGCCTATTTTGGTCCTAATTGAGTGTATTGAGCTTCATTTGTCTTACTTGGTCAATTCATCCATTTTAGTCAATAGAAAGGTGTAGGTAACCAAAGGATGATGTAATGAGCCTATTTGGTCCTAATTGAGTGTATTGAGCTTCATTAGGTCTTACTTTGGTCAATTCTCCATTTTAGTCACTAGGATGTTGTAGATAACCAAAGGATGATGTAATGAGCCTATTTTGGTCCTAATTGAGTGTATTGAGCTTCATTAGGTCTTACTTTGGTCAATTCATCCATTTTAGTCACTAGGATGTTGTAGATAACCAAAGGATAGTGTAATGAGCCTATTTTTGTCCTAATTGAGTGTATTGAGCTTCGTTTCGTCTTACTTTGGTCAATGGCTCCATTTTAGTCACTAGGATGTTGTATAACCAAAGGATGGTGTAATGAGCCTATTTTGGTCCTAATTGAGTGTATTGAGCTTCATTTGGTCTTACTATGGTCAATGGCTTCATTTTAACACTAGGATGTTGTAGATAACCAAAGGATGATGTAATGAGCCTATTTTGGTCCTAATTGAGTGTATTGAGCTTCATTAGGTCTTACTTTGATCAATTCATCCATTTTAGTCACTATGATGTTGTAGATAACCTAAGGATGATGTAATGAGCCTATTTTGGTCCTAATTGAGTGTATTGAGCTTCATTAGGTCTTACTTTGGTCAATGGCTCCATTTTAATCACTAGGATGTTGTAGATAACAAAAGGGTGATGTAATAAGCCTATTTGGTCCTAATTGAGTGTATTGAGCTTCATTAGGTCTTACTTTGTCAATTCATCCATTTTAGTCACTAGGATGTTGTAGATAACCAAATGATGATGTAATAGCCTATTTTGGTCCTAATTGAGTGTATTGAGCTTCATTAGGTCTTACTTTG
>RYYW01000368.1:30891-57768 GCA_013621005.1 Aeschynomene evenia | reverse complement strand
GGATGTATCAAGGTGATATTGAAATCATATCCCTGACACTTTCAACTATTCAATAATGCAGGTCTCTTGATCAAGTGAGTTCATTGGATGATGAGATAATATAATTACTAAAAGATGTGATAGATGAATGTAATGTTCTAGCAAAATCATTCAAATGTGCTCGTGATCGCTTCAATGATAGGAGCTTAACTGACATTAATTAAGATCAAATTGATTAGGAGGAGAAATAAGGATGAAAGAATATATAATTTACCAACTGCTTCTAAGGTTCTGTGTTAATCGTTGGTGATGTTCAAGATTTGAATGCTGATAGAGACATCATTATCGAGACTAATCTAAATCCTTACAACGTATTAATGTGTTGCATCCATCTTATTTGGCTCTTCAGTACCCTTTGTTGTTCCTTATGGTGAAGAATGGATTTGAAGAATGGTGAAGTTTTTGGGAAAGCAATAGGTTGTAAGTATTCTTTTATGGTGAAGTTTTTGGGAAAGCAATAGGTTGTAAGTATCCATCTTACAAAACTACCCCAATTAATAAAGGATTTGAAGAATGGTGAAGTTTTTGGGAAAACAATAGGTTGTAAGTATTCTTTATCCTACCACTTTGTAATTAAGATGTTATTTCCCTAATTATTTTCATGTTAGTGCATTTATTATCTTGTGATTGATATATATATATTTTTTTCAGATGTTTGCACAATTGAATTTAAAAAACGCGACTTCCTCATGCACATATCCTTTGTTCATGCACCCTGCGTCAAAACCTCGATTTCCTGATGATATAGACAAGTATATTTGTGCAGAGATTCCAGATAAAGAAACTAACCCAAAGTTATATGCAACAATTGATAAATATATGGTGCATGGTCCTTGTGGATCTCTCAACTCAAAATCTCCATGTATGCAGAACAAGAATTGTGTCAAGTGTTATCCTAAGAAGCTAAGATCTACCACAATCATTGATGATGTTGGATTCCAAAATATAGGAGAAGGGATGATGGCAGAACGATAAAAAAAAAAGGAATTGTGAAGTTGACAATTCTTTCATTGTGCCCTATAATCCAAATCATCTTATGAAATATGGTTGTCACATCAATGTTGAGTATACATATCAAACAAGCTCTATCAAGTACTTATTCAAGTATGTTCACAAGGGTAACGATAGAGTGACAGTTTCCATATGTCATAGAAGTGATTCTAATGAACAAATGGAAGTTGTGGATGAAATTAAAAATTACTATGATTGCATGTATATATATATTTCAGCTTGTGAAGCTTCTTGGAGATTGTTTGGGTTTGACATACAGTCTAAAGAGCCACTAGTAATTCGACTTCCTTTTCATTTGGAGAATGAACAATCTATGGTGTATAAGGATGATGATTGTATTGAAAATGCCTTGGAAAAGGTTGAATCCAAAAGGAGCATGTTTATTGGGTGAATGGAAGCAAATAAGAGGTTTGAAGAAGGTAGAAACCCTACTTATGCTAAGTTTCCTACTAAGTTTGTATGGAAAGAAAATGGTTCTGCTTGGGCTCCGAGGAAGCTAGGTTTTGCTATTGGAATGATAACTCATGTTCCTACTTACAATGGTGAAGACTATTATTTACAATTTTTGTTAAATGTACAGAAGGGTTGCAGAGGATATGAAGACATCAGGACAGTTAATGGGATAACACATTCTTCATTCAAGGATGCCTGTTTTGCTTTAGGTTTGTTGCAAGATGATAAAGAATTCATTGATGCTATCAAAGAAGCAGCAAGTTGGGCTACTGGTTTTTACCTTGACGACTCTTTGTGGTACTCTTAATTTCAAATAATATGTCTAAACCAGAATTTGTTTGGAACCATGTTTGGAAAGATCTTTCCGATGACATACTCTATAGGGAAAAGAGGATTCTACAGATTGAAGGTACTAAATTTTTCATTGACAAATTGACATTTATTTTTTATATTATGTATATAAATATTAATAATTGATTATAGTTTTATAATCTGTACTGATTTTGTTTAAAATCACTAAGAATTATATTGTTTTTATCAGAGTTAATCTTATATGATGTTGAACTGGAGCAATTAACACTTGATTTAATTGAGGAAATTTTGCAATCTAATGGTAGAAGTCTTTCTCAGTTCCTTCCCATGCCTAAACCATCAGGGAGATCTTTTGATGAATATCAAAACAAAATGATTGTTGATGAATTAAACTTTGACAGATTTACTTTAGCTGAGATGCTTGATAACATGCTCAATTCAACTACATATGAGCAAACGTATGCATACATCAAAATTATCCAAGCTGTTGATGCTAACAATGGAGGTTTTTTCTTCTTATATGGCTATCGCAAAACTGATAAAACATTTGTTTGGAATATGTTGTTTGCATGACTTAGATCAAGAGGAAATATCGTTCTTAATGTTGCATCAAGTGGAATTGTGTCATTACTTCTGCCTAATGGACGGACTGCTCATTCAAGGTTTAAAATTCCTCTACATATAACTGAGGATTCTACGTGCAACATCAAACAAGGTACACCTCATGCTAAGTTATTCAGCAAAGCTAAGTTGATTATATGGGATGAAGCTCCAATGCTTAGTAGATATTGTTTTGAATCTTTGGACAAATGTTTGAAAGACATTTTGAGACATGATACTTCATACAATGTTAATTTGCCATTAGGGGAGAAAGTAGTTGTCTTGGGAGGTGATTTTAGACAATTTTTACCGGTGATTCCAAAGGGAACAAGGCAGGATATTGTTTTTGCAACAATTAACTCATCATATTTATGACCTTTCTGTGAAGTCCTTACTTTATCAAAGAATATGAGACTTACTACAGCTTCCAATGAAAGAATGAACAATGATATTAGAGAATTCAATGATTGGTTGTTAAGAATTGGAGATGGTCTTGAAGGTGATTGTACTGATGGTGAATCCATGGTTTCAATACCAAAGGAGCTCTTAATTCATGATAGTGTTACATCCTTAGATGAGTTAGTTGATTTTGTGTATCTAAATATCATTCAAGAGATAACCACTATGGAGTATTTTAAGGACAAATGTATCTTAGCTCCTATTCTTGATATAGTATGTGATATCAATACTCATGTCATGTCATTTATTTCAGGAGATCCGAGCTCCGATTCTATTTGTATTGATGAAGGTAACATGGAATGCCAATTGGAGGCATTTAGTACATAAATGCTAAATGGTCTGAATTATTCAGGACTTCCACCCCATAAGTTATCTCTAAAAGTCGGTGTTCTAGTTATGTTGTTGAGAAATATTGATCAATAAAATGGTTTATGTAACGGAACAAGGTTACAAGTTCGAAAGCTAGGGTCTTATATGTTGTTGAGTGCATCATTCTTATCGGAAACAAAGTAGGTGAGATTGCTTTGATACCAAGGATGACAATGATACCAGGTAATGAAACCCTTCCAATTAAGTTCAAAAGAAGACAATTCCTTTTAATAGTGTCATTTGCTATGACCATAAACAAATCTCAAGGGCAAACACTATCTCGTGTGGGATTATATTTGCCTAGACCATTTTTCACCCATAGACAATTGTATGTGGCACTATCTAGGGTGAAAAATAAGGAAGAGCTTAAAATACTTTTGCGCAATCATCAAAATTTTCCTACAAATTGCACGACCAATGTCGTCTATAGGGAGGTGTTTGAGAAGTTAAAATAAGGTATGCAATCATAACCACATATTATTGTCTTATATATATATACTACTTCTTTCTTCATATTCTAACGGTGTATGGATGAAGGATCTCTCTAATGCATGATGAACTAATGAGTATTTGATAGGTATGGAAGAATACAACATATATTGTTTTCCACGAAATGACCTACTTTATAATAAATTTTCACTTCTTTTTGCAGGTGGTTCATATAATGTCATTTGAATGCACTAAATTCTACAACTTATGATGTTTTAGCCTTTCAATATTATAATTGATAGATATCTCTATATTTTTTTGGTTTAACAAACCATACATATTGGGTAGTACATGCAATTTAAAATTTTATATCATTTGAATCTTTATGTTAATTGTGTAAGAATAAATATACCAATGAGTTAATAACTCGTGCATCACATAGATATTACACTAGTAATATATAAACTAAAGGAGAGAAAAATACAACGATGCACTTTATGAAACTCCGACAACCATGAATGACATGTTATATCGCCCAAGAAACAGAAAAAATATATAATATAAACAAAAGCAAACGATTTATTTATTTATTTTGACAGTGAGCAATCAATTTAATTTATTTATTGATGCGTTTCAAAATTCGTCAAATTGTAGCTTTATTTAATTTAATTTTGATTGAACAATAATAAAAATTAAAATAAATAAATACTCATTAAAATTAAGATAATAAAAAGGAGAAATGCTCATTGTACACTCATAATCAGTCACCAATCAGCCACTATCACTTTATATACGGTGGGTCCCACACGATAAAATAATGCAACTATAGAGTGTTCATTGCACATGAGTCCCGTGCAAGTGACGCGCGTGAATAAATATAATTAACAAATCATTTAAATAGAAAATCAGATTTAATCCAATAAAATAAAGACCATAATTCAACATTAAGGGGTGAATACTCTAAATAAAAATCAGATTTAATCCAACAAAATAAAGACCATAATCCAATATAATCTCACCTGTAATCCAACATCCAAGGGGTGAATATGGACTATAAATAAAAATAAGATTTAATCCAACAAAATAAAGACCATAATCCAACATAATCTCAACTATAATCCAACATCCAAGGGGTGAATATAGACTCTAAAAAAATCAGATTTAATCCAACAAAATAAAAATCATAATCCAACATAATCTCAACTATAATACAACATAACAACAAAAATAAATATGTAGCTTCTTCTTTGTAGTGTAGT
The DNA here is from genome assembly GCA_013621005.1 of Aeschynomene evenia. NCBI lineage: Eukaryota > Viridiplantae > Streptophyta > Magnoliopsida > Fabales > Fabaceae > Aeschynomene > Aeschynomene evenia. The sequence goes on along the minus strand of RYYW01000368.1, from coordinate 52,837 downwards.
TTGCATCAATGGCCAATAACAACAACAACATCAACAAGAAGGAAAAAGAGAAGGACCTTGAGTTTATGTTTGATCAGAACGATGAGGATGGCAACGAAGGTGAATAGCAGGAAATTGAAGCTGTGAAGTTCGAGAGTGAGAGCAGCAGTGAAAGTGGCAGTGATGATTAATATGAACTCTAAATAAAAATCAGATTTAGTCCAACATAATAAAGATCATAATTTAACATAATCTCAACTATAATCCAATATTCAAGGGGTGAATATCTACTCTAAATAAAAATCAGATTTAATCCAACAAAATAGAGACCATAATCTAACATAATCTCAACTATAATCCAACATCCAAGGGGTGAATATGGGCTCTAAATAAAAATCATATTTAATCCAACGAAATAAAGACCATAATCCAACATAATCTCAACTATAATCCAACATCCAAGAGGTGAATATGGACTCTACATAAAAATAAGATTTAATCCAACAAAATAAAGACCATAATCCAATATAATCTCAACTATAATCCAACATCCAAGGGGTGAATATGGACTATAAATAAAAATAAGATTTAATCCAACAAAATGAAGATCATAATCCAACATAATCTCAACTACAATTCAACATCCAAGGGTTGAATATGGACTTTAAAAAGTGTCAGATTTAATCTAACATAATCTCAACTATAATCCAACGTCCAAGGGGTGAATATGGACTATAAATAAAAGTTAGATTTAATCCAACAAAATATAGACCATAATCCAACTTAATCTCAACTATAATTCAACATCCAAGGGGTGAATATGGATTCTAAAAAAATCAGATTTAATCCAATAAAATAAAGACCTTAATCCAACATAATCTCAACTATAAATAAACATCATAACAACAGATAAATATGCATTTAAGCTTCTTCTTTGTAGTTTAGTTTTCTTTGTAGTTTAGTTTGCAGCAATGCCCAATAACAACCGCAACAACGTCAACAACAAGGAAAAAGATGGGTGACCATGTTTATGCGAAAATGGAAATTGGCAAGAGCGGGTTGGTGTTTCCGAAATCAACATCGAGTCTTCTTCGAAGGTTTAAATTGATGGGTGAGCAAAGCGCGTGAGGTGAGAGAAAATTTATTTTAAATAAAAAATACGGTGGAATAATTCATAGTTAAATTATATATGTATTTCGTATATTTATACGATGGTGGGTGATTGGTGGTGTACATGTAGCATACCTTAATAAAAAGATAGTTACTATAAATTATTTATTTATTATTTTTAAATTTTTTTATAAAATATAACGATTTTAATAAATACTAGCGTTTTATCGGGCATTTCGTGCCCGCTAAGCCGCATTTTTTTTTTGTCGAGTCATATTATTTATTTTTTTATAAAATGGAGAAAAAATAAAGTAAATAGTAAAATAAATAACTTGAAAATTGAGGTTGTTATCTTTTACATTTATTAATTTTTTATAATTTTAATTTTAGAATTCAAAAAATAACTACTCAAATGAGTGTGGACACCAAAATTGTAGTTATTTTTACCAATCCCCTTTATATATAGTACTAGTCTATAACCTGTGCGATGCACGGAATCGTTAATAGTAAAGAAAATATTTAATTTATTTAGAAATAATAGAATTTTAAACTATTTAAAAGAATGAAAATAACATATTTCTAGATTAATTATATAGTATGATGAAAATTATATACATCGAGTTACAACAAAATTATAAACAAATTATGCTAATTGTACTGATCATATATCATGATATTTAGATAAATAATATAAATAAAATGTAATCTGAATTGTTTAAATAAAATATATATTTTTTCGAATTCTAGTTCAAATTTTATTGCTTAAAACTAAATCTAATTTAAAAGATAATTAATATATATGAATTGAAAAAATATAATTCATTGTTTATAATCAAATATGAACCAACTACAATAAAATTATATTTATTATTATAACTGATATATTTCTTAAATAGAAATTTTGAATGTAAAATATTTTTATTGTTAAATAAATAACTTATAAAAAACTACTAATTAAAATAAAATCAATTTCAAACAATCATAGTTAATTATATCAACTACTATTATTGTTAAAAATGATATTTTTTTATAAATTAAAATATAACAAATATTTTCTATCAAAATAAATTTCATAATTATCTACTCTTGCAAAAGATATTATTGAAAAATATAATATGAATCATGAAAATAATATGATTCAATTGAAATTATGAATCGTATATGATGATAAATTACACTTATTACAACTATTAATGATCTTTTTTAATTGAATAAGAATTATTCTTGTTTTTTTCTTGAAATTCTATAAATTAATTATGAATTGTTCATTTTAAAAAAAAAAGTGATATGATTTATTAAAAATTTAATTTCGACTCATTATGTCCATATATGATTCAACCATGAATTTGAGATCATGATTAATAATAATATCATAATCAAATATAATAAATCAATTAGATAATTATATAATACATGAACTTATATTACAATATTATTAGTAAGTTAATTAGTTATTATTTAATTAATTCTAAATATTTCTATTTTAAATGAAATTTAGTATATCTTAAACAAATATTATTCCTTTTAAAAAATATAAATTATCAAATATTTATCCAAAATTTACAAATCATGAGTAAAAATAAAATTCAAATCAAAATCAATCAATTAATTTTATTTATTAATATCAATGATTTGATATTAAATTTAAAATAAAAAATTTAAAAATGAATATAAAAAAATAAACATATTATACTCTCTAATAAATTTATTTAATCTAATTTTGATTCATGATGCTAATAATTTTAATTGATTATAAATATTGCATTTATTACAAATAATATATTCTTTTAATACATAATCTCAATAAAATCTGTTGCTTTAATTTTTTAAGTACTCATCAATTTGATTTGTAGAAAAAAAAATTTCAAGCTATTACATCTAATTCATGAATAGTTTTAAAGTAGATTAGACATATATGATTATTGAAAGTAGAAAACGAACAATAATAGTAAGAAACTTATGCAAAATATTTTTTAAGAGGAATATTTTATCTTGATATTGTTAATCTAAATCCTCATTTGGTTTTGATAATAACAAAACTAATGTAACTTTATGAGTTTACATTGAGAAGCTATAGTGGATGCATTTGTAATAGATCAGAAGCTCTTTGTATGAGAAACCACTGTGAGATTGTATTGTATATGCTTCGGGTATTGTAATGTAATATTTGTAATATAAGTAATAGAAGCATAGTGATAGGATTAGTAGTGTATTAGGTTATATAATGTATAATCTTGTAATATACACTTGAGAAATCGATAAGAAGATCTTCAGAAGCACAGAAGATGCTTCAGAAGCTAGGAGGATATTTCAGAAGCACGGAAGCGTGGTCACAAGCTCAATGAGATTCTGAAGAATTGAAGAAACCGGTTCAGAAGCTTAATGAGGTTCTGAAAGGTTTGAGAAGCTGAAATAAAGACTTAATGAGTTTCTAAGGGATTTTACTGCACGTGCTAAAAGGAAAATAAGAAGGAAGTTTAAATGTTAATTAGATAACTCTTATCTAGTTTCGGTTAATTTCCCGCCAAGAAAAAATGGATGTTGTAAATTGAATTGTAATGAGCTCTCTATATAAAGATGAGTCTCAAGTTGTAAAAGACGATAGAATCACACACGAAAGATCATAATAGAGAAAAGGCAGAGAGATAGAAAAATCACTCTGAGAGAAAAGAAAGGGCTGAAAAAGAAAAAAAGAAAAATCTGAGAGAGGCTCAGATATACTTTGAGAAGAAAGAAAGAAAAAGAGTCTTGTGCTACATCGAGAAAAAGAAAAGGAAGAATGGGCTCAAGAGAGATCAGGATAAAGTTCTGACTCAAGATCAAAGAAGAAAAGAAGGAAAGGAATTTCAGAAGCTAAAAGATTCTGAAATTGATCAAGCTTTAATGAAGTTTGAGTCTTAGAGAAGATCGGAAGCTGACTGTAAATCAATTTTTGAAGCATTGGTTCGTGGATTTTGTGATCAAGATACAAGGTTCTGAAAAGTCCTTGGTGTGATTCAAGGCGGAAAATCTTTCTAGAGGGGACATCTAGAGAGTGGAAAATCTTCAGAAGGAGATATTCTGGAGTGTCGAACCTGAGAAGGTTGCAAAATATATTGTGTATTGATACCTGTGTATTGTTGATACAAATTCTAGTGGAACTCAATCTTGAAGGATGGAAGAACTGGATGTAGGCACAATTGGCCGAACCAGTATAAAAATTGGTCCATTTCTCTATCTCTAATCTGTTTACATTTGATTGTGTTGATTGCATTTCATTGCTTGTTTGTTCAGAAATTGACTTGGTAACATCAGAAGCTGATTTTATTTGAATTGTGTTAATTCAATTTCTGGAAAATATTTCAAGAACAATCTTTAATCAATCTAAAAGTTAAAGAAACTAAAGTAAAAGGAATCTTTATGTGAGTAACCTTGTGATATGTGATATTGGTTATCTGGGTATTTGGAATTTGAAATAAACAATTTAAAGAACTAAATTCAGAAGCTGTGTCTTTGTTCTTTGCATAATTGTTGTTTAGATTCTGAGTGTATGTGAAAGATATATCATATAGCATATTGTTAATTGATTGATTGTGAAATACTAGTTCAGAAGTTAATAGGTTCTGAAGTCAGAATCTGAAACAGGTTCTGAAAGTAAAGTTCAGAAGCTATTTCGGAAATAGTTTAGAAGTTGTATTTTCTGAAAGAGTTATTTCTATTATTGCTTTGATTGTTTCAGAAGTTTGATATATTAAAGAGTTGTGATATTTGTGATCATATTCCGCTGTGCAAGTTTAAATACATATTAAATCATTGTTAATTGGCATATTGAATTCTGTGTATGTCAACATAATTGATTTAAGTTCTGAGATCACAAATTGTATTTTTTATTTTATTGTTTTGACTAATTCTTGACAAGTATCAAAGACTTGATCAATCTTTGAGATTTTCAGAAAGTGTTATAACAATCAAGAAACAAATTCGAAAAAGTAGACACAACCAATTCGCCCCCCCTCTTGGGTTGTGTGAAGCATAGCTTGGAGGTGTTTCTCAAGAGACCCTCACATCATCAGATATGATATTCAATCTCATTGAAAATTACAATCTTAAATGAATTTTTGCTTAAAGATTTGAATATTTGAATTGATATGTGTCTCTAATTACATCAACTTTTCCAAAAATAGAAAACTAACATGTATCTCTAAAATAATTATTATGAAAAGATTTTAAAATATAAATTATTATATATTTAAATATTTGAAATCATATTCCAATATAAATACTACAAAATAAAAAATAACAAAGCTACAACCTAAAATTGATTTTATTGAATAAATATAGGAAAAAATACAAATTAAAAAAAAAATAGAGAGATAGTAAAAAAGATAATTAAAATTCTTGGGATAGAATAAGACAATCTTTCCTTAATAAAATTTTAAAAATAATCTTAATCTTTTAAATAGGTAGATACTTATCTCATTTTTATTAATAGAATAAATTAAAAACATTATGAAAAAATATGTATAGTTTCCAATATAAACATGTTGCTTAGAAAAATAAATTGGATTATTTTAAAACAATATAAAAAATTAAAATTTACTCAAAATAAAAATACCAATTGATATATGTAATAGTTATTAAAAAACAAAAAGTTTTTCTCTTTAATTAAAAATAAAAAAATATATACTTATAAGCAAGTTGACATTTTTTCTCTTTCTCTGCAACATAATTAAAATTAAAAAAATGAGTATTCAAGTTGAAATCTAAAAAAATTATTTCATTTAAAAAATAAAATAGTAAAAAACAGAAAGTTTTTATTTTTAATAATAAACAAATAAAAATGAATATCCATAAAAAAAATTGGTTAAATTTTTTCATTCCTTTCAACAAATAAAATATTAAAAAAATAAAGCAAGTAATTCATGTCTTAATAAAAAAGTATTTAATTTAAAATAGAAATAAAAATAGTAGGAAAAAGAGAAAGTAAAAGAGAACCATTTGTAGTCATAGGTTCAAGTCGTTGTCACCACTCACCAAAACAAAGAAGAGGGAAAAGTTTAATCTCTTGAACAAAATAAAAGAATTAGAAAGATTGATAAATAGAAATTGATTATAAAAATAAATAAAAATATAAAAGATGAGAAGGATAAAAATATTAAAAAAAAATGTATAAGACTCATAAAAAAGAAAGAAAATAAGATAATAAAAGAGAAAAATAAAGAAGAAAACAAAAGAAAGAAAGAAATAATAAAAAAATAAAAGGAAAAATGGAGGAGGAAAAAGAAAGTTAAATGAGGTGAGAAAAATTTTAAAAAGAGAGAAGAGAAAAAGAGTAGAAGAAAAAAAAGAAAAAGATGAAAACCAAAAGACAAAAAAAATGTAAAGAATGATGAAAGAAAAAAAAATGAAAGAGAAAAAAGGATAAAAAAAATAGAGAAAAATATGAAGGATGAGGAAGAAAGTAAATGAAAAAAAATAGACTAAAAAATAAAAGAAAATAGAGGAAGAACAAAAAAGAAATGGTAGAATAAGAACAATGAAGAAAGAAGAAAAATATAAAGTTAGAGGGTTGATAAAGTGGAGAGAAAAAATGGATCTGTAAAAATGAAGAGATATGCTACGATAAAATATGTATATATAAATCTGATTTGATAGAGAAATCTTCTTCAATAATCTCATTATTTAAAATTAAATTAGAATTGAAATTATATCATATATATCATATCATATATGTGATATATATTTTATTTAAATTGATTTGATTGAAATATATATGATGAGAATATATATATGAGATTATGTTTTGATTTTATTATATTGATGTTTTAATTGACATTTAATAGGTGAGATACCAAATGTTAGCTCCAAGAACCCTTTACCTCATCATTGAAGGTTTTGAATGATAAAATTCTTAATTAAAATAAAAGTTTTAATTTGGTTGGACTAATGGTTTGTTAAGTGTGTTTTAGGATCTAGTTTATTTGACAAAATAAAAAGACACATCTTGACCACCATGAGCATCATAGTGAAAGCGTATGTGTGCACGAGAAGGGGGGGGGGTTGAATCGTGCAAGTTTTAAAAATTGCTTGTTAAAACTTTTACTTAGAAAGTTGTTTTTACTCAGAAGGTAGGATTAAGAGTTTGCAGCGGAAAATGCTTTCTGAGAAGATTAAGTTTCTGAGAACTTAGTCTTTCTGAGAAAGTTCCTTTCTGAGAGATTTTAAGAAAATGACTTAAGGTTTGAGTTTCTTAAAAGCTTTCTGATTTTGATTAGTAAGGTTTTCACGAGACCTCTCAATTTGAATCGTGGTAGAGTTTTTCTCAAAGATTTATGCAAGTAAAAAGCAAGGGAGAAAAGCTTAACACAAAGAATTTTATACTGGTTCGGTTATAACCAACCTACTCCAGTCCTCAACCTTCAGTTGAGAGTTCTTAGATATTCTTCTTAATGTGCCTTCTCAGACAACACTGCCTTTACCAAGTAAAGGACTTCCACCACTTCACAACCAGAAGTGGATTTCCTTGCCTCACACTAGAGGACTTCCTTGCCTTAAACACTTAAGGACTTCCTTGCCTCACAACAGAGGACTTCCTTGCCTTAAACAATTAAGGACTTTGAACTTTGCCTCAAACACTAGAGGACTTAAAACTGCCTTCACACAAAGAAGGGCTTAGCGTTTTTCGAAGGTTTGTTTTGATCGAAAACAACTACCAAGACTAAGTTACAAACCTAGTTTTACACTTAGTAGACTTCTAGAATTAACTTACAAATGTAAGAATTTACACCAATTCAGAACTAGAAGATTTTGCAAAGTTAGAAGAACAATTTCGTAAAAATTGTCTTTCTGAGAAAGTTCTAAGTTTTCGCAAAATGATTTTTCAATTCAACAGAGTTTTTGCACGTTTAATCAAGAGTTTTTAGCGCAAGAGTTTCGTCACATTGCTCTGGAATTGAACTCATATATATAGGCATCAAGAGCCGCGAAATTAGAAGCTTTCACTTTGCTTATGTGGCTGTGTCCTTTTCAGAACGGCTCCCTGCTACAGTCAGCGCAAAATGAGGAACTTTTCAGAACTGCACAGTGCGCGTGTTCCCACTTCCTTGGCTAGTTGTAGCGAGCTTTCTGAGACTGTTTGCACTCCCTTGAGTCCAGACACTTGGTTGCTTCTGAGTCCAACCTTCTAAGAGTTGTACGGACTTCTGAGCCTAACCTTCTGAGGGAAAACCCTTCTGAGAACTACTAGTCGCGAGGTCTTCTGAGACCCTTCTAAGGCGACAGTGTTCTTTCCTCAGAAACATGTTTTCACCTTCTGCGCTTCTGAGACATCCTTTCTGATATCTTTGACGCTATGATTCTTTCAATTGATTTCAAGGCTACTTGATGTTTTGTCTTGGTCTTTGCTCATGGCATTGCAATAATTTAAAGCTTTCTGAGACACTTAGCGCACATATTAGCAAAACCTTAAGTAAAATTTATACTTATGGCTTACCTTGTTATCATTAAAACTTTCATAACTCTAAGAGAATTATGCTTAATTCTCTCAGAAGGGTTCTGGAGCTTACAATCTCCCCCTTTTTGATGATAACAACTTAAGTCTTAAGATAATAATTTTGCTTAAGTTCAGAAGTGTTTCTGAGTAAGTTCATAACTTATTCAGAATGCACTTTTGCTTTCTTAGAAACTAACTTAGCTTTCTGAGAGAAGGCTTCGTTATTTTCTTAGAAGGCTGTGATAATCAACAATTCAAGTTTGCAATGTATGATCACTGTTTTGAGATTATCAATTACATAGCATGTATTTCATGATAAATGTATGTATGAAATTCAGAAATACCAAGCTAAGTAAATCAAGAGATGCCAAAAAAATAAATAATACAAGATAAGCATAAAATAGGTAAAACATGAGATGCCAAAATAATGATTTTTCATTTATGGTTTTGTAAAGATACAAAATATTTGGCTCCCCCTAAGTTGTTGCTCCCCCTAAGTTCTAGCCTAGTGTTTACGATAGCCAATGTACAAAAATTTTATCAATTTATCCTACTCCCCCTTTGTTACATCAAAAAGGGTGGCTAAGACATAAACGCCAGTATTGACTTAGAACTACTGCCTTTTGGCAATGTAGCGTAGCAGCTGGCATATCTCCATGAGAATCTCGCTCTGAGTCGCATTCTGAGCGCATTCTGGAGGGAGTTCAGAGGCAGTGGAAGGCTGTTGAGAAGATGAGGGTTGAGATGAACGAGGACGAGAGACTTCAGCCTCAAGTACTTCATCGATTATATCCCTTGTTTGATATTCAGGAGGTTCTTCTTCTTGGACAGCTTTACCTTCAATAGCAGCAAGTTCAATGGAAGGCTGCCTTTGAGTGTCCTCAGAAACTAGAGCAAGGTCTAGATCAGAGGGTTGCCTAGCTGATGGTTGCTTCATAGCACCAGAAGTCTGAGCATCGTCGGAGAGGTTGAAGGTTGAGATCTGGCTATGCATGGCTTCAATGCACTTCAACTTCTCAGTTCGACCAAAGAAAGGCCGAAATTGCACAGAGGGTGGGGTGACTACCATCCTTCCCAGCTGAAAGCCGGAACCGATATTGAGTCCGTAATCGAGAAGGTGGGACCTTGTTGATCAAAGGATGTAGGAGGAACCTCTGTGATATCTAGAGGAGGAACCTCTGGTTCCTTCTGAGAGTCCTTCTCAGATAGAGTTCCTTCTAAGGAACTGTGGGCAACAAATGCCTCAACTGCTGCAACTCCGGCAGCCATGGTAGCGTCAGCGCCCACCTCTGAGCTGAGCCCAGTGCTGGTGGTCCCTGGCACTACTTCATGTGTTGAGACATGAGTTTCCTCATGTTCCAAAGGGATCTCAGAAGAGAGGAGACCAACCTCAGAAGTTGGTTCAATTAAGGCTTCCTCATGCTGTAGTTGTTGTTGTGGTTGCATCTGAGCAGCTTCTGGAGTCTCAGAAGGTTTATCCAGTGCCTTCTGGACGTCAAGCATCGTCTGAGCCAATGACTCAGCATTCACAGTGGCAACTTCAGTTGTGGTTGCCTCAGAAAGTTCCACCATAGAAACCTCAGATGGCTTCTTCTGGGGCTCTTTCTTGGAGCTTCCAGCATCTGGAGTGCGATGCTCAATGCGAAAGCTTGCCGCATCTTCTTCCTCGGAAGAGGAATCAACAACATTTCCTCCATGCCCCTGAATGTCTTTTCTGGTGGGGGAGACATTCCCAGATGGGGAGGAGTGATGAGAAGCTTCTGCTTCTTCTTCAACAGCAGCAGCAGTAGCAGCAACGGTGGTGGCAGCAGTAGCAGTAACTGCTACAATTTCTTTACCCGTCGGCTTCGGCGGGCTCTGTTTCTGAGTGGTTTTTATCCCCACTCCTTTGTGAGACTTTCCCTGATATTTCAAGGAATGCAGGAGTTTAGTTTTAAGTTTGGTGGGTTTAAAACCAGTAACAGAATCAGAAACAGGAATTGAAGTAGAAGAAGATTTAAGAAAGAAAGGTGGAGTTTTAGAGTAAGCTTTTACCAAACGACCACGTTTCTTTTTCCCTTCTGGTGGCACGTCTGGGACTTGGAGAGTTGGAGGTGCTTTCCTTTTTCTGGTCATGGGTTGCTCAGATGTTGTTTCTTCTGAGTCTTCAGCAGCCTCAACAACCGTAGGTTCCTTCTGAGGAGTCTTCTGAGCTTCCTCAGAAGCCATACTCCTTGTCACCCTTGTTGGAGAAGGATGAGTTACCTTTTGCTTCTTCTTCTTCTTTTCTGAAGGATCGGAAACCTTTTCCTTTCCTTTCTCAGCCTTAGAGGGCTGGTTGGGACCAGCAGCTCCCTTAGAAGGCTTTGCTTCCTCCTTCTTCTTAGGTGCCCCCGTCTCTGGTACCTTCTTCTTCTTGATGTTGTTGAAGGTGACCATGGAGAATTTGCTGTGGTTGAAGACGTATTCATAGTCTTCAAGTGGGAAGGAGAAATGGTCGAGGATTCTGGTCAGAAGGCTTCCGTAAGGTAGACTTGTGAGAGCCCTCTTCGGATGAGCCTGGTGCATCATGTAGTTGAGCACCATCCTCCCAAAATCTACTCTTTCCTTCTTCAGCAGGTGGTACAGCAGGCAGGCATCCATGGTGGTAACGTTCCCCATGTCTCCAATCCGAGGGAGAAGGGTGTGTTGCACAACGGAGAAGATGATTCTGGCCTCTTGCGTGAGATGAGGCACCTTTACCCCCTTGAGTGGTAGGCTGTTGCTACCAGTCTGAAGTGTCACGACTTCTTCTTCTGAGTCATCTACCTCCTTGACCCATTCTGGGTCGTCGGCGATGACAGCACCACCATTCAAGGTCTTGAAGACTTTGTTGATATCAGAGGAGGAGAAGCGGATCTGTTGGTCACCAATCTTGCTCTTGACCCCTTTGTTGGTGAACCTTTCTATTTGCGAATAGAAAGCTCTCACCACATTTGGATAGCACACGTCCTCGGAACTCATCATGGCTGGCCATCCAGGTTGCTTGAGGAAGGTGAATTGAAGTTCGTCCACCTGATTGTAGACATTGAGAGGCAATACCCTTCCCATGGCTAGATTCCGTGGGAGATAAGTCTTGTGGAATAGGGACTGCATTTCCTCATTGTCATAGAGAATATCTTCGGATATCTCATTGAGATTGTTTCTCATTAAGCCCTTGATTTCTCCAGAGACGGCCATTTGGAAGAAAGGTTTAAGTTTTGAGAAGAGATAGAGAAGAACAAGAGAGAGAGAGAGAGAGAAAGAGCAAATGAAGATTGGAAAGCGAGGAGAGGTTTTGGCAGAGTTTTGGTAAGTTTTGAGCGTAAAGTGCTCAAATGAAACAATGCTATGAGTATTTATAGACATGGCTTGTAACTAGCCGTTTCCTGCCACTTATCCAAAAGTTACCGTTGGTAACTTGTTTCTCGGAAGGTACCTTTCTGAGAGAGGTGGTCCTTCTGAGAAACCCTCCTTCTGAGAGATGTTTCAGAAGATCTCCTTTCTGAGAGATGAGTCTTCTGAGAACAAATTTTCTCAGATAGAGTTTTTCTGTGTTTTCCTACTTCTAGCTTAGAAGCTTAGTTCTATTGTTCGTCTCAGAGTTTAAACTAGGACTAAGGGGGGGTTTCTAAGAGAGAGTTTTTAAATTTCAAAGCACTTAGAAACGTCTTAGATTGAGAAATCCTTTCAGATCATTGAAACGATCCTCGGGTAAAGGCTTTGTAAATATATCTGAGATTTGATCCTCAGTATTTACAAATTTGAGTTCAATGTCGCCTTTTTGCACATGATCCCGAATAAAATGATGTTTTATATCAATGTGCTTGGATCGAGAATGCTGAATAGGATTCTTAGCTAAGTTGATAGCACTTGTATTATCACAGAGGATAGGGATTTTGGTGTACCTTATTTGATAATCAAGTAGCTGATTCTTAATCCAAAGCATCTGAGAACAGCAGTTCACAGCAGATACATATTCAGCTTCAGCAGTTGATAGGGCGATCGTATTTTGCTTCTTGCAAGACCAAGTGATCAAGCATTTTCCAAAGAAGCAGCAGCAGCCACTTGTGCTTTTGCGATCTATCCTATCTCCAGCGTAGTCGGCATCACAGTAACCTACAACATCAGAAGAACAACCTTTCTCGTACCAAAGACCAAGATTAGTAGTTCCACTTAAATATCGTAAAATTCGTTTAACTGCAGTTAAATGTGATTGCTTAGGCTTAGACTGGAATCTAGCACAGATCCCAACACAGAGTTGGATATCTGGTCTGGAGGCAGTTAAGTAGAGAAGTGAGCCAATCATCCCTCGATAGTTGCTTTCTGAGACTTTCTCACCATCTTCATCCAAGTCAATTACTTGAGAGGGATGCATGGGAGTGCTCATGGGTTTGGCCTTATCCATCAGAAACTTCCTCAGAAGTTCCTTGGTATACTTCTCTTGATGAATAACTGTCCCTTCTGACTCTTGCTTGATTTGAAATCCTAGGAAGAATTTTAATTCTCCCATCATGCTCATCTCGAATTCACCTTGCATAAGCTTGGAGAATTCTTTGCAAAGGCATTCATTGGTTGCGCCAAATATTATGTCATCAACATAAATCTGGACAATCAAGAAGCCAGAGTCTTCTAAGAGTGTAAAAATAGTTGTGTCCACTTTCCCTCTTGAGAATCCGTTTTTAAGTAGGAAAGAACTCAATCTATCGTACCAAGCTCTTGGAGCTTGTTTCAGACCATAGAGAGCCTTTGTAAGCTTGAATACATGATCCGGGAATGCATCATTCACAAAACCAGGAGGTTGTTTTTACATAAACTTCCTCAGAAAGGTATCCATTCAAGAAGGCAGACTTAACGTCCATCTGATAGAGTTTGAAACCTTTGTGTGCAGCAAAAGCTAGCAACATTCTGATAGCTTCCAATCTTGCGACTGGAGCGAAAGTTTCATCATAGTCTATCCCTTCTTGTTGGTTGTACCTTGTGCAACCAATCTGGCCTTGTTTCTCACGACTTGACCGTTTTCATCAAGTTTGTTTCGAAACACCCATTTAGTCCCAATGACACTCTTGCCTTTGGGTTTCTGAGTCAGTTTCCAAACTTGATTTCTCTCGAATTGGTCAAGTTCATCCTGCATGGCATTTACCCAGTTAGGATCATCTAACGCCTCTTCTATGGAGTCTGGTTCAAGCTCAGAAACCATAGCAAGATTTGTATAGTTCCTTCTGGTTCTTACGCCACGTTCTGGATTGCCCAAGACTTCGTTCTGAGAGACGTTCTTCAAGTCTCTTGAGCCTCTAATCCCCTTAGGAGTAGGGTTCTGAGAAGGAGACACAGAAGGTTCTCTTTCTGAGTCATCAGAAGCTTGTCCTTCTGAGAATCTAGGTTCCATTGTATTTGGAGAAGTAGATTCTCTAGGTTCTGGAGCTTCGATGATGTTACTAGATTTTTCTTTAGATGGAGATGATTGTTCCATGGGTTGGAAGTCAGTCTCATCATCTATAAGAATTTTCCTTTTGGCTTTCTCAGAAGAGATGTTGAGTTTCTCAAACTCATCTTCTAAAGTTAGCATCTTTCTGAGACATGTCCTTACTAAGTTCTTTGAACTTAATATGGATTGTCTCTTCAACACTTTTACTCCTTTTGTTATATACTCTGTAAGCTTTAGAGACTGAGGAGTATCCTAGGAAGTATCCATCATCGGACTTAGGATCAAACTTAGAGAGTTTGTCCTTTGTGTTGAGAATAAAATAAGAAGAACCAAATACATGGAAATAAGAAAATGTTTGGTATTTTATTCTTCCACAGCTCGTAAGGTGTCTTTTTCAGAATTGGTCTCAGAAAGACTCGATTCTGAATGTAGCATGAAGTATTAACTGCTTCAGCCAGAAACCTTTTGAAAGTCCACTTTCTAAGAGCATTGTTCTTGCCATCTCTTGAAGGCTTCGATTCTTTCTCTCAGCTACTCCATTTTGTTGAGGAGTTCTGGGAGATGAGAATTCGTGAGCAATGCCCAGATTTTCACAAAGCTTTTCGAAAGCATGATTCTTCAAATTCACCACCATGATCTGATCTAATGGCATGAATGTGCGAATCCTTTTCAGTTGAAACTCTTTTCGCAATGCTTTGAACTTCTCAAAAGTTTCTTCCTTAGAGGCTAGAAAGAAAACCCAAGTGAATCTGGAGTAATCATCCACTATGACAAGACCATAGCGTTTTCCAGAAAGGGAAGCCGTTCTGGTTGGTCCAAAGAGATCCATGTGGAGCAGTTCCAGTGGTTTCTGAGTAGAAATACCACTTTTACTGGGAAAGGAAGCTTTGGTCTGTTTCCCTTTTTTCACAGAAGTCGCAGGTTGCATCCTTCTGATACTTAATTCTGGGAAGGCCCTTTACGAGTCCTTTCTGAGAGAGTTCAGAAAGAAGTCTCATATGGGCATGACCAAGTTTCTTATGCCATAGCCATTTTGTCTTCTTGGACAGAGACAAGGCACTCCACGTTTTGATCCTTTAGATCATCCAGATGGATAACATAGATGTTACCAACACGTTTTCCTTCCAGAACGATCTTATCATTTGTGAGATTAATCACATGACAATACTTGGCATAAAACTCAACCTTTAAGCCTTTGTCACAAAATTGACTAATGCTTAATAGATTGTGAAGTTAAGCCATCGACCAAAAGTACATCTGAGATTTGGTGAGAGGAATCCTTACCAACATCTCCGATTGCAGTGACTCTTCCCTTAGCGCCATCACCGAATCGCACTGTTCCGCCTTTCTTGGGCTTGAGACTTCTGAACCAGTGCTTGCTTCCAGTCATGTGCCTTGAGCAGCCACTGTCAAGGTACCATTGCTCATCGTGGTGGTGGAGCAGCGCTTGATGATGCACCTGCAGTCACAAAGTTAACAGATTTAGGTACCCATTCTTTGTTGGGTCCTTGCTTGTTAGCTTTCTTGGACTTTTGCCTTCTTTTCTTAGAGGGGTCATGGTTTTGAGATTCAGAGACTTTTTGTTTGCCCTTTTCAGAAGCACTTGCTTTCTGAGAAGTTTTTCCCTTTTGAGAGGGGTTAGTCTTCTTAGAAGGCTTTGCTTTCTGAGTTTTCTTTTGAGCCTTCTGAGGCTTAGAGATTTTTCCTTTTTCCAACATAGGACATTTTTCAGAACCATGGCCACTCTTAAAACATGCGATGCACGTGCGAGGTGATTTAGTTAAGGATGGATCAATATCATTTGGTTCAAAGATTTCTTCATAACCAAGTCCACTCTTATCCTTGTAAGGTCTTTGACCACCAAGCAAGAGTGTCATCATTTTTTCACCCTTGACCATCTTAACTAAGTCAGAAGTGAGAAGCTCATTTGTCTTTTGTAATTCTATCAAAGCCAGTTCGGCTTTTTCAACAGTTACAGAAGACATTGTTTCTAAAGCTTGATAGAGGTTGTGACTTTCAAGATATCTATTTTTAAAGTCATCTCTTTCAAGCCTTAGGTTCTCTACTTCTTGAATTAGTCTAGCATTTTCAGCTTCTAAGGATTTAAAAGACTTTCTTAGTTTGCTGAAATTGTTAGCTAATTCGTTTGAGTCTCTCAGAAGCTCTTCATAGAGTTCTGAGATCTCATTGTATGAGTATGAGAGAGGAGGAGAGTTTGGTACCTCTTCTGACTCAGATTTCTTTCCAGAATATAGTCAGTACCGGCCATGAAGCAGACATTAGCTTCCTCTTCACTTTCTGACTCAGAGTTTTCCTCTTCTGAGTCACTCCATGTAGCAGCCATTGCCTTCTTCTTCTTCTTGGGAATGAACTTCTCTTTCCCTTGTTCTGAGGGCACTCCGTTCTGAAGTGGCCCTTTTCTCCACAGCCGAAACATGTGGCATCAGAAGGCTTTGACTTTCCTTTTCTAGGGGTGATCTCTTTGTCTTTGCTTGGTCTTCTCTTCCAAGCTTTCTTCATTTTCCTTACTAGAAGAGAGATGTCATCTTCATCGGAATCTGAGTTTTGATCGTTTTCAGACTCAGATATTCTTCAGCCTTTAGGGCTTTTGAAGTCTTTTTGATCTGACTTTCAGAGCCAGAGCTTTCTGAGGTCTTGAGGATGAAGATGGTCCTCCAAGTAGTCCTTCAAGCTCAATCTCGTGAGTTCTGAGTGAGCAAACAATACATCTAAACCCAGCTGATTTAGATCCTTTGCTTCTTGGATTGCTGTCACCTTTGGGCGCCACTTGGCAGAGAGGCTTCTGAGAATTTTCCTCACCATCTCAGCGTTGGAGTAGGTCTTTCCCAAGACCTTTAGCTGATTTATGATGTGGAGAAATCTTATTGACATGTTGTCAATAGTTTCCTCAGGTTGCATGCAGAAGGACTCGTACTTATGTACGAGCATTGATACCTTGGTTTCCTTGACTTCATCATTTCCTTCGTGCAGCATGTGTAATCTCTCTCCCAAATTTCTTGAGCNAGTGTATTGAGCTTCATTAGGTCATACTTTGGTCAATTGTTCCATTTTAGTACTAGGATGGTTGTAGATAACCAGGATGATGTAATGAGCCTTTTTGGTCCTAATTGAGTGTATTGAGCTTCATTAGGTCATACTTTGGTCAATTGTTCCATTTTAGTCACTAGGATGGTGTAGATAACCAAAGGATGATGTAATGAGCCTATTTTGGTCTAATTGAGTGTATTGAGCTTCATTAGGTCATACTTTGGTCAATTGTTCCATTTTAGCTACTAGGAAGGTTTAGATAACCAAAGAATGATGTAATGAGCCTATTTTGGTCCTAATTGAGTGTATTGAGCTTCATTAGGTCATACTTTGGTCAATTGTTCCATTTTAGTCACTAGGATGGTGTAGATACCAAAGGATGATGTAATGAGCCTATTTTGGTCCTAATTGAGTGTATTGAGCTTCATTAGGTCATACTTTGGTTGTTCCATTTTAGTCACTAGGAAGGTTTAGATAACCAAGGATGATGTAATGAGCCTATTTTTGGTCCTAATTGAGTGTATTGAGCTTCATTAGGTCATACTTTGGTCAATTGTTCCATTTTAGTCACTAGGAGGTTTAGATAACCAAAGGATGATGTAATGAGCCTATTTTGGTCCTAATTGAGTGTATTGAGCTTCATTAGGTCATACTTTGGTCAATTGTTCCATTTTAGTCACTAGGAAGGTTTAACCAAATGATGTAATGAGCCTATTTTGGTCCTAATTGAGTGTATTGAGCTTCATTAGGTCATACTTTGGTCAATTGTTCCATTTTAGCTACTAGGAAGGTTTAGATAACCAAAGGATGATGTAATGAGCCTATTTTGGTCCTAATTGAGTTTATTGAGCTTCATTAGGTCATACTTTGGTCAATTGTTCCATTTTACTAGGAAGGTTTAGATAACCAAAGGATGATGTAATGAGCCTATTTGGTCCTAATTGAGTGTATTGAGCTTCATTAGGTCATACTTTGGTCAATTGTTCCATTTTAGTCACTAGGATGGTGTAGATAACCAAAGGATGATGTAATGAGCCTATTTTGGTCTAATTGAGTGTATTGAGCTTCATTAGGTCATACTTTGGTCAATTGTTCCATTTTTAGCTACTAGAGGTTTAGATAACCAAAGAATGATGTAATGAGCCTATTTTGGTCCTAATTGAGTGTATTGAGCTTCATTAGGTCATACTTTGGTCAATTGTTCCATTTTAGTCACTAGGATGGTGTAGATAACCAAAGGATGATGTAATGAGCCTATTTTGGTCCTAATTGAGTGTATTGAGCTTCATTAGGTCATACTTTGGTTGTTCCATTTAGTCACTAGGAGGTGTAGATAACCAAAGGATGATGTAATGAGCCTTTTGTCCTAATTGAGTGTATTGAGCTTCATTGGTCATACTTTGGTCAATTGTTCCATTTTAACTAGGAAGGTTTAGATAACCAAAGGATGATGTAATGAGCCTATTTGGTCCTAATTGAGTGTATTGAGCTTCATTAGGTCATACTTTGGTCAATTGTTCCATTTTAGTCACTAGGATGGTGTAGATAACCAAAGGATGATGTAATGAGCCTATTTTGGTCCTAATTGAGTGTATTGAGCTTCATTAGGTCATACTTTGGTCAATTGTTCCATTTTAGCACTAGGAAGGTTTAGATAACCAAAGATGATGTAATGAGCCTTTTTGTCCTAATTGAGTGTATTGAGCTTCATTAGGTCATACTTTGGTCAATTGTTCCATTTTTAGTCACTAGGATGGTGTAGATAACCAAAGGATGATGTAATGAGCCTATTTTGGTCCTAATTGAGTGTATTGAGCTTCATTAGGTCATACTTTGGTCAATTGTTCCATTTTAGACTAGGAAGGTTTAGATAACCAAAGATGATGTAATGAGCCTATTTTGGTCCTAATTGAGTGTATTGAGCTTCATTATTTGGTCTTCCATTTTAGTCACTAGGATGGTGTAGATAACCAAAGGATGATGTAATGAGCCTATTTTTGTCCTAATTGAGTGTATTGAGCTTCATTAGGTCATACTTTGGTCAATTGTTCCATTTTAGTCACTAGGAGGTTTAGATAACCAAAGGATGATGTAATGAGCCTATTTTGGTCTAATTGAGTGTATTGAGCTTCATTAGGTCATACTTTGGTCAATTGTTCCATTTTAGCTACTAGGAAGGTTTAGATAACCAAAGATGATGTAATGAGCCTATTTTGGTCTAATTGAGTGTATTGAGCTAGGTCATACTTTGGTCAATTGTTCCATTTTAGTCACTAGGATGGTGTAGATAACCAAAGGATGATGTAATGAGCCTATTTTGGTCCTAATTGAGTGTATTGAGCTTCATTAGGTCCTCCATTTTAGTCACTAGGAAGGTGTAGTTAACCAAAGGATGATGTAATGATTTTGGTCCTAATTGAGTGTATTGAGCTTCATTAGGTCATACTTTGGTCAATTGTTCCATTTTAGCTACTAGGAAGGTTTAGATAACCAAAGGATGATGTAATGAGCCTATTTTGGTCCTAATTGAGTGTATTGAGCTTCATTAGGTCATACTTTGGTCAATTGTTCCATTTTAGTCACTAGGATGGTGTAGATAACCAAAGGATGATGTAATGAGCCTATTTTGGTCCTAATTGAGTGTATTGAGCTTCATTAGGTCATACTTTGGTCAATTGTTCCATTTTAGCTACTAGGAAGGTTTAGATAACCAAAGATGATGTAATGAGCCTTTTTTGTCCTAATTGATGAGCTTCATTAGGTCATACTTTGGTCAATTGTTCCATTTTGTCACTAGGATGGTGTAGATAACCAAAGGATGATGTAATGAGCCTATTTTGGTCCTAATTGAGTGTATTGAGCTTCATTAGTCATACTTTGGTCAATTGTTCCATTTTAGTCACTAGGATGGTGTAGATAACCAAAGGATGATGTAATGAGCCTATTTTGGTCCTAATTGAGTGTATTGAGCTTCATTAGGTCATACTTTGGTCAATTGTTCCATTTTAGCTACTAGGAAGGTTTAGATAACCAAAGATGATGTAATGAGCCTATTTTGGTCCTAATTGAGTGTATTGAGCTTCTTTAGGTCATACTTTGGTCAATTGTTCCATTTTAGTCACTAGGATGGTTTAGATAACCAAAGGATGATGTAATGAGCCTATTTTGGTCCTAATTGAGTGTATTGAGCTTCATTAGGTCATACTTTGGTCAATTGTTCCATTTTAGTCACTAGGATGGTGTAGATAACCAAGGATGATGTAATGAGCCTATTTTGGTCCTAATTGTATTGAGCTTCTTTAGGTCTTTGGTCAATTGTTCCATTTTAGTCACTAGGAAGGATAACCAAAGGATGATGTAATGAGCCTATTTTGGTCCTAATTGAGTGTATTGAGCTTCATTAGGTCATACTTTGGTCAATTGTTCCATTTTAGTCACTAGGATTAGATAACCAAAGGATGATGTAATGAGCCTATTTTTGGTCCTAATTGAGTGTATTGAGCTTCATTAGGTCATACTTTGGTCAATTGTTCCATTTTAGCTACTAGGAAGGTTTAGATAACCAAAGAATGATGTAATGAGCCTATTTTTGTCCTAATTGAGTGTATTGAGCTTCATTAGGTCATACTTTGGTCAATTGTTCCATTTTAGTCACTAGGATGGTGTAGATAACCAAAGGATGATGTAATGAGCCTATTTTGGTCCTAATTGAGTGTATTGAGCTTCATTAGGTCATACTTTGGTCAATTGTTCCATTTTAGTCACTAGGATAGATAACCAAAGGATGATGTAATGAGCCTATTTTGGTCTAATTGAGTGTATTGAGCTTCATTAGGTCATACTTTGGTCAATTGTTCCATTTTAGTCACTAGGATGGTGTAGATAACCAAGATGATG
Source organism: Aeschynomene evenia (assembly GCA_013621005.1). NCBI lineage: Eukaryota > Viridiplantae > Streptophyta > Magnoliopsida > Fabales > Fabaceae > Aeschynomene > Aeschynomene evenia. Next base: position 31,907 of record RYYW01000368.1, on the reverse strand, counting down.
TAATGAGCCTATTTTGGTCCTAATTGAGTGTATTGAGCTTCATTAGGTCATACTTTGGTCAATTGTTCCATTTTAGCTACTAGGAAGGTTTAGATAACCAAAGGATGATGTAATGAGCCTATTTTGGTCCTAATTGAGTGTATTGAGCTTCATTAGGTCATACTTTGGTCAATTGTTCCATTTTAGGCACTAGGATGGTGTAGATAACCAAGGATGATTCTATTTTGGTCCTAATTGTATTGAGCTTCTTTAGGTCATTTTGGTCAATTGTTCCATTTTAGTCACTAGGAAGGATAACCAAAGGATGATGTAATGAGCCTATTTTGGTCCTAATTGAGTGTATTGAGCTTCATTAGGTCATACTTTGGTCAATTGTTCCATTTTAGTCACTAGGGATGGTGTAGATAACCAAAGGATGATGTAATGAGCCTATTTTGGTCCTAATTGAGTGTATTGAGCTTCATTAGGTCATACTTTGGTCAATTGTTCCATTTTAGCTACTAGGAAGGTTTAGATAACCAAAGGATGATGTAATGAGCCTATTTTGGTCCTAATTGAGTGTATTGAGCTTCATTAGGTCATACTTTGGTCAATTGTTCCATTTTAGTCACTAGGATGGTGTAGATAACCAAGGATGATGCCTATTTTGGTCCTAATTGAGTGTATTGAGCTTCTTTAGGTCATACTTTGGTCAATTGTTCCATTTTAGTCACTAGGAAGGTTTTGATAACCAAAGGATGATGTAATGAGCCTATTTTGGTCCTAATTGAGTGTATTGAGCTTCATTAGGTCATACTTTGGTCAATTGTTCCATTTTAGTCACTAGGAGGTTAGATAACCAAAGGTTGATGTAATGAGCCTATTTTTGTCCTAATTGAGTGTATTGAGCTTCATTAGGTACTTTGGTCAATTGTTCCATTTTAGCACTAGGAAGGTTTAGATAACCAAAGGATGATGTAATGAGCCTATTTTGGTCCTAATTGAGTGTATTGAGCTTCATTAGGTCATACTTTGGT
>RYYW01000368.1:0-23366 GCA_013621005.1 Aeschynomene evenia | reverse complement strand
GTTTGAGCTTCATTTGGTCTTAGTTTGGTCAATTGACGCCATTTTAGTCACTAGGAAGGTTTAGTTAACCAAAGGATGATGTAATGAGCCTATTTTGATCCTAATTGAGTGTATTGAGTTTCATTAGGTCATACTATGGTCAGTTGTTCCAATTTAGTCACTAGGAAGGTTTAGATAACCAAAGGATGATGTAATGAGCCTATTATGGTCCTAGTTGAGTGTATTGAGCCTCATTAGGTCATACTTTGGTCAGCTGTTCCATTTTAGTCACTAGGAAGGTTTAGATAACCGAAGGATGATGTAATGAGCCTATTATGGTCCTAATTGAGTGTATTGAGCTTCATTAGGGCATACTTTTGGTCAATTGTTCCATTTTAGTCACTAGGAAGTTTAGATAACCAAGGATGATGTAATGAGCCTATTATGGTCCTAATTGAGTGTATTGAGCTTCATTAGGTCATACTTTGGTCAATTGTTCCATTTTAGTCACTAGGATGGTGTAAGAATAACCATAGGATGATGCAATGAGTCTATTTTGGTCCTAATTAGTGTATTTGAGCTTCTTTAGGTCATACTTGGTCAATTGTTCCATTTTAGTCACTAGGAAGGTTTAGATAACCAAAGGATGATGTAATGAGCCTATTTTGTCCTAATTGAGTGTATCGAGCTTCATTAGGTCATACTTGGTCAATTGTTCCATTTTAGTCACTAGGAAGCTTTAGATAACCAAAGGATGATGTAATGAGCCTATTTTGGTCTTAATTGAGTGTAATGAGCTTCATTAGGTCTTAGTTTGGTCAATGACGCATTTTAGTCACTAGGAAGGTTTAGTTAACCAAAAGGATGATGTAATGAGCCTATTTTTGATCCTAATTGAGTGTATTGAGTTTCATTAGGTCATACTATGGTCAGTTGTTCCAATTTAGTCACTAGGAAGGTTTAGATAACCAAAGGATGATGTAATGAGCCTATTATTGTCCTAAGTTGAGTGTATTGAGCCTCATTAGGTTCATACTTTGGTCAGTGTTCCATTTTAGTCACTAGGATGGTTTAGATAACCAAAGGATATGTATGAGCTACTATGGTCTAATTGAGTGTATTGAGCTCATTAGGCATACTTGGTCAATTTCATTTTAGTGTAGGAAATTAGAAAACAGAGATGATGATATTGGTCTAATTGAGTGATTGAGCTTCATTAGTCATACTTTGGTCAATTGTTCCATTTTTAGTCACTAGGATGGTGTAGAATACCATAGGATGATGCAATGAGTCTATTTTGGTCCTAATTAAGTGTATTGAGCTTCTTAGGTCATACTTTGGTCAATTGTTCCATTTTAGTCACTAGGAAGGTTTAGATAACCAAAGGATGATGTAATGAGCCTATTTTGTCCTAATTGAGTGTATCGAGCTTCATTAGGTCATACTTTGGTCAATTGTTCCATTTTAGTCACTAGGAAGCTTTAGATAACCAAAGGATGATGTAATGAGCCTATTTTGGTCTAATTGAGTGTAATGAGCTTCATTTGGTCTTAGTTTGGTCAATGACGCCATTTTAGTCACTAGGAAGGTTTAGTTAACACAAGGATGATGTAATGAGCCTATTTTGGTCCTAATTGAGTGTATTGAGTTTCATTAGGTCATACTATGGTCAGTTGTTCCAATTTTAGTCACTAGGAAGGTTTAGATAACCAAGGAATGATGTAATGTAGCCTATTTTAGTCCTAATTGAGTGTATTGAGTTTCTTTAGGTCATACTTTGGTCAATTGTTCCATTTTAGTTACTAGGAAGGTTTAGATAACCAAAGGATGATGTAATGAGCCTATTTTGGTCCTAATTGAGTGTATTGAGCTTCATTAGGTCATACTTTGGTCAATTGTTCCATTTTAGTCACTAGGAAGGTTTAGAATAACCAAAGGATGATGTAATGAGCCTATTTTTGTCCTAATTGAGTGTATTGATCTTCATTAGGTCATACTTTGGTCAATTGTTCCATTTTAGTCACTAGGAAGGTTTAGATAACCAAAGGATGATGTAATGAGCCTATTTTGGTCCTAATTGAGTGTATTCAGCTTCATTAGGTCATACTTTGGTCAATTGTCATTTATGTCACTAGGAAGGTTTAGTTAACAAAAGGATGATGTAATGAGTCTATTTTGGTCCTAATTGAGAGTATTGAGCTTCATTAGGTCATACTTTGGTCAATTGTTCCATTTTAGTCACTAGGATGGTGTAGATAACCAAAGGATGATGTAATGAGCCTATTTTGGTCCTAGTTGAGTGTATTGAGCTCATTAGGTCATACTTTGGTCAATGTTCCATTTTAGTCACTAGGATGGTTTAGATAACCAAAGGATGATGTAATGAGCCTATTTGGTCCTAATTGAGTGTATTGAGCTTCATTAGGTCATACTTTGGTCAATTGTTCCATTTTAGTCGTAGGAAGGTTTAGATAACCACAGGATGATGTAATGAGCCTATTATGGTCCTAATTGAGTGTAATGATCTTCATTGGTCTTAGTTTGGTAAATGATCCATTTTAGTCACTAGGAAGGTTTAGATAACCAAAGGATGATGTAATGAGCCGATTTTGGTCCTAATTGAGTGTATTGAGCTTCATTAGGTCATACTTTGGTCAATTGTTCCATTTTAGCTACTAGGAAGGTTTAGATAACCAAAGGATGATGCAATGAGTCATTTTTGTCCTAATTGAGTGTGTTGAGCTTCATTAGGTCATACTTTGGTCAATTGTTCCATTTTAGTCACTAGGATGGTGTAGATAACCAAAGGATGATGTAATGAGCTATTTTGGTCCTAATTGAGTGTATTGAGCTTCATTAGGTCATACTTTGGTCAATTGTTCCATTTTAGCAACTAGGAAGGTTTAGATAACCAAAGGATGATGTAATGAGCCTATTTTGGTCCTAATTGAGTGTATTGAGCTTCATTAGGTCATACTTTGGTCAATTGTTCCATTTTAGTCACTAGGATGGTGTAGATAACCATAGATGATGCAATGAGTCTATTTTGTCTAATTATGTATTGAGCTTCTTTAGGTCATACTTTGTCAATTGTTCCATTTTAGTCACTAGGAAGTGTAGATAACCAAAGGATGATGTAATGAGCCTATTTGGTCCTAATTGAGTGTATTGAGCTTCATTAGGTCATACTTTGGTCAATTGTTCCATTTTAGTCACTAGGATGGTGTAGATAACCATAGGATGATGCAATGAGTCTATTTTGGTCCTAATTGAGTGTATTGAGCTTCTTTAGGTCATACTTGGTCAATTGTTCCATTTTAGTCACTAGGAAGGTTTAGATAACCAAAGGATGATGTAATGAGCCTATTTTTGTCCTAATTGAGTGTATCGAGCTTCATTAGGTCATACTTTGGTCAATTGTTCCATTTTAGTCACTAGGAAGCTTTAGATAACCAAAGGATGATGTAATGAGCCTATTTTGGTCTTAATTGAGTGTAATGAGCTTCATTTGGTCTTAGTTTGGTCAATGACTCCATTTTAGTCACTAGGAAGGTTTAGTTAACCAAAGGATGATGTAATGAGCCTATTTTGTCCTAATTGAGTGTATTGAGTTTCATTAGGTCATACTATGGTCAGTTGTTCCAATTTAGTCACTAGGAAGGTTTAGATAACCAAAGGATGATGTAATGAGCCTATTTTGGTCCTAATTGAGTGTATTGAGTTTCTTTAGGTCATACTTTGGTCAATTGTTCCATTTTAGTTACTAGGAAGGTTTAGATAACCAAAGGATGATGTAATGAGCCTATTTTGGTCCTAATTGAGTGTATTGAGCTTCATTAGGTCATACTTTGGTCAATTGTTCCATTTTAGTCACTAGGAAGGTTTAGATAACCAAAGGATGATGTAATGAGCCTATTTTGGTCCTAATTGAGTGTATTGATCTTCATTAGGTCATACTTTGGTCAATTGTTCCATTTTAGTCACTAGGAAGGTTTAGATAACCAAAGGATGATGTAATGAGCCTATTTTGGTCCTAATTGAGTGTATTCAGCTTCATTAGGTCATACTTTGGTCAATTGTTCCATTTATGTCACTAGGAAGGTTTAGTTAACAAAGGATGATGTAATGAGTCTATTTTGGTCCTAATTGAGAGTATTGAGCTTCATTAGGTCATACTTTGGTCAATTGTTCCATTTTAGTCACTAGGATGGTGTAGATAACCAAAGGATGATGTAATGAGCCTATTTGGTCCTAGTTGAGTGTATTGAGCTCATTAGGTCATACTTTGGTCAGCTGTTCCATTTTAGTCACTAGGATGGTTTAGATAACCAAAGGATGATGTAATGAGCCTATTTTGGTCCTAATTGAGTGTATTGAGCTTCATTAGGCATACTTTGGTCAATTGTTCCATTTTAGTCGGTAGGAAAGTTTAGATAACCAAGGATGATGTAATGAGCCTATTATTGGTCCTAATTGAGTGTATTGAGCTTCATTAGGTCATACTTTGGTCAATTGTTCCATTTTAGTCACTAGGATGGTGTAGATAACCATAGGATGATGCAATGAGTCTATTTTGGTCCTAATTAAGTGTATTGAGCTTCTTTAGGTCATACTTTGGTCAATTGTTCCATTTTAGTCACTAGGAAGGTTTAGATAACCAAAGGATGATGTAATGAGCCTATTTTTTGTCCTAATTGAGTGTATCGAGCTTCATTAGGTCATACTTTGGTCAATTGTTCCATTTTAGTCACTAGGAAGGTTTAGATAACCAAAGGATGATGTAATGAGCCTATTTTGGTCTTAATTGAGTGTAATGAGCTTCATTTGGTCTTAGTTTGGTCAATGACTCCATTTTAGTCACTAGGAAGGTTTAGTTAACCAAAGGATGATGTAATGAGCCTATTTTGATCCTAATTGAGTGTATTGAGTTTCATTAGGTCATACTATGGTCAGTTGTTCCAATTTAGTCACTAGGAAGGTTTAGATAACCAAAGGATGATGTAATGAGCCTATTTTGGTCCTAATTGAGTGTATTGAGTTTCTTTAGGTCATACTTTGGTCAATTGTTCCATTTTAGTTACTAGGAAGGTTTAGATAACCAAAGGATGATGTAATGAGCCTATTTTGGTCCTAATTGAGTGTATTGAGCTTCATTAGGTCATACTTTGGTCAATTGTTCCATTTTAGTCACTAGGAAGGTTTAGATAACCAAAGGATGATGTAATGAGCCTATTTTGGTCCTAATTGAGTGTATTGATCTTCATTAGGTCATACTTTGGTCAATTGTTCCATTTTAGTCACTAGGAAGGTTTAGATAACCAAAGGATGATGTAATGAGCCTATTTTGGTCCTAAATTGAGTGTATTCAGCTTCATTAGGTCATACTTTGGTCAATTGTTCCATTTATGTCACTAGGAAGGTTTAGTTAACAAAAGGATGATGTAATGAGTCTATTTTGGTCCTAATTGAGAGTATTGAGCTTCATTAGGTCATACTTTGGTCAATTGTTCCATTTTAGTCACTAGGATGGTGTAGATAACCAAAGGATGATGTAATGAGCCTATTATGGTCCTAGTTGAGTGTATTGAGCCTCATTAGGTCATACTTTGGTCAGCTGTTCCATTTTAGTCACTAGGATGGTTTAGATAACCAAAGGATGATGTAATGAGCCTATTATGGTCCTAATTGAGTGTATTGAGCTTCATTAGGGCATACTTTGGTCAATTGTTCCATTTTAGTCGGTAGGAAAGTTTAGATAACCACAGGATGATGTAATGAGCCTATTATGGTCCTAATTGAGTGTATTGAGCTTCATTAGGTCATACTTTGGTCAATTGTTCCATTTTAGTCACTAGGATGGTGTAGATTACCATAGGATGATGCAATGAGTCTATTTTGGTCCTAATTAAGTGTATTGAGCTTCTTTAGGTCATACTTTGGTCAATTGTTCCATTTTAGTCACTAGGAAGGTTTAGATAACCAAAGGATGATGTAATGAGCCTATTTTTGTCCTAATTGAGTGTATCGAGCTTCATTAGGTCATACTTTGGTCAATTTGTTCCATTTTAGTCACTAGGAAGCTTTAGATAACCAAAGGATGATGTAATGAGCCTATTTTTGGTCTTAATTGAGTGTAATGAGCTTCATTTGGTCTTAGTTTGGTCAATTGACTCCATTTTAGTCACTAGGAAGGTTTAGTTAACCAAAGGATGATGTAATGAGCCTATTTTGATCCTAATTGAGTGTATTGAGTTCATTAGGTCATACTATGGTCAGTTGTTCCAATTTAGTCACTAGGAAGGTTTAGATAACCAAAGGATGATGTAATGAGCCTATTTTGGTCCTAATTGAGTGTATTGAGTTTCTTTAGGTCATACTTTGGTCAATTGTTCCATTTTAGTTACTAGGAAGGTTTAGATAACCAAAGGATGATGTAATGAGCCTATTTTGGTCCTAATTGAGTGTATTGAGCTTCATTAGGTCATACTTTGGTCAATTGTTCCATTTTAGTCACTAGGAAGGTTTAGATAACCAAAGGATGATGTAATGAGCCTATTTTTGTCCTAATTGAGTGTATTGATCTTCATTAGGTCATACTTTGGTCAATTGTTCCATTTTAGTCACTAGGAAGGTTTAGATAACCAAAGGATGATGTAATGAGCCTATTTTGGTCCTAATTGAGTGTATTCAGCTTCATTAGGTCATACTTTGGTCAATTGTTCCATTTATGTCACTAGGAAGGTTTAGTTAACAAAAGGATGATGTAATGAGTCTATTTTGGTCCTAATTGAGAGTATTGAGCTTCATTAGGTCATACTTTGGTCAATTGTTCCATTTTAGTCACTAGGATGGTGTAGATAACCAAAGGATGATGTAATGAGCCTATTATGGTCCTAGTTGAGTGTATTGAGCCTCATTAGGTCATACTTTGGTCAGCTGTTCCATTTTAGTCACTAGGATGGTTTAGATAACCAAAGGATGATGTAATGAGCCTATTATGGTCCTAATTGAGTGTATTGAGCTTCATTAGGGCATACTTTGGTCAATTGTTCCATTTTAGTCGTAGGAAAGTTTAGATAACCACAGGATGATGTAATGAGCCTATTTGTCCTAATTGAGTGTATTGAGCTTCATTAGGTCATACTTTGGTCAATTGTTCATTTTAGTCACTAGGATGGTGTAGAATACCATAGGATGATGCAATGAGTCTATTTTGGTCCTAATTAAGTGTATTGAGCTTCTTTAGGTCATACTTTGGTCAATTGTTCCATTTTAGTCACTAGGAGGTTTAGATAACCAAAGGATGATGTAATGAGCCTATTTTTGTCCTAATTGAGTGTATCGAGCTTCATTAGGTCATACTTTGGTCAATTGTTCCATTTAGTCACTAGGAAGCTTTAGATAACCAAAGGATGATGTAATGAGCCTATTTTGGTCTTAATTGAGTGTAATGAGCTTCATTTGGTCTTAGTTTGGTCAATGACTCCATTTTAGTCACTAGGAAGGTTTAGTTAACCAAAGGATGATGTAATGAGCCTATTTTGTCCTAATTGAGTGTATTGAGTTTCATTAGGTCATACTATGGTCAGTTGTTCCAATTTAGTCACTAGGAAGGTTTAGATAACCAAAGGATGATGTAATGAGCCTATTTTAGTCCTAATTGAGTGTATTGAGTTTCTTTAGGTCATACTTTGGTCAATTGTTCCATTTTAGTTACTAGGAAGGTTTAGATAACCAAAGGATGATGTAATGAGCTAATTTTGGTCCTAATTGAGTGTATTGAGCTTCATTAGGTCATACTTTGGTCAATTGTTCCATTTTAGTCACTAGGAAGGTTTAGATAACCAAAGGATGATGTAATGAGCCTATTTTGGTCCTAATTGAGTGTATTGATCTTCATTAGGTCATACTTTGGTCAATTGTTCCATTTTAGTCACTAGGAAGGTTTAGATAACCAAAGGATGATGTAATGAGCCTATTTGGTCCTAATTGAGTGTATTCAGCTTCATTAGGTCATACTTTGGTCAATTGTTCCATTTTATGTCACTAGGAAGGTTTAGTTAACAAAAGGATGATGTAATGAGTCTATTTTGGTCCTAATTGAGAGTATTGAGCTTCATTAGGTCATACTTTGGTCAATTGTTCCATTTTAGTCACTAGGATGGTGTAGATAACCAAAGGATGATGTAATGAGCCTATTATGGTCCTAGTTGAGTGTATTGAGCCTCATTAGGTCATACTTTGGTCAATCTGTTCCATTTTAGTCACTAGGATGGTGTAGATAACCAAAGGATGATGTAATGAGCCTATTATGGTCCTAATTGAGTGTATTGAGCTTCATTAGGTCATACTTTGGTCAATTGTTCCATTTTAGTCGATAGGAAGGTTTAGATAACCAAAGGATGATGTAATGAGCCTATTTGGTCCTAATTGAGTGTAATGATCTTCATTTGGTCTTAGTTTGGTAAATGACTCCATTTTAGTCACTAGGAAGGTTTAGTTAACCAAAGGATGATGTAATGAGCCGATTTTGGTCCTAATTGAGTGTATTGAGCTTCATTAGGTCATACTTTGGTCAATTGTTCCATTTTAGTCACTAGGAAGGTTTAGATAACCAAAGGATGATGCAATGAGTCAATTTTTGGTCCTAATTGAGTGTGTTGAGCTTCATTAGGTCATACTTTGGTCAATTGTTCCATTTTAGTCACTAGGATGGTTAGATAACCAAAGGATGATGTAATGAGCCTATTTTGGTCCTAATTGAGTGTATTGAGCTTCATTAGGTCATACTTTGGTCAATTGTTCCATTTTAGCACTAGGAAGGTTTAGATAACCAAAGGATGATGTAATGAGCCTATTTTGGTCCTAATTGAGTGTATTGAGCTTCATTAGGTCATACTTTGGTCAATTGTTCCATTTTAGTCCTAGGATGGTTTAGATAACCAAGGGATGAATGAGCTATTTTGGTCCTAATTGAGTGTATTGAGCTTCATTAGGTCATACTTTGGTCAATTGTTCCATTTTAGTCACTAGGAAGGTTTAGATAACCAAAGGATGATGTAATGAGCCTATTTTGGTCCTAATTGAGTGTATTGAGCTTCATTAGGTCATACTTTGGTCAATTGTTCCATTTTAGTCACTAGGATGGTGTAGATAACCATAGGATGATGCAATGAGTCTATTTTGGTCCTAATTAAGTGTATTGAGCTTCATTAGGTCATACTTTGGTCAATTGTTCCATTTTAGTCACTAGGAAGGTTTAGATAACCAAAGGATGATGTAATGAGCCTATTTTGGTCCTAATTGAGTGTATTGAGCTTCATTAGGTCATACTTTGGTCAATTGTTCCATTTTAGTCACTAGGAAGGTTTAGATAACCAAAGGATGATGTAATGAGCCTATTTTGGTCCTAATTGAGTGTAATGAGCTTCATTTGGTCTTAGTTTGGTCAATGACTCCATTTTAGTCACTAGGAAGGTTTAGTTAACCAAGGATGATGTAATGAGCCTATTTTGGTCCTAATTGAGTGTATTGAGTTTCATTAGGTCATACTATGGTCAGTTGTTCCAATTTAGTCACTAGGAAGGTTTAGATAACCAAAGGATGATGTAATGAGCCTATTTTGGTCCTAATTGAGTGTATTGTGTTTCATTTAGGTCATACTTTGGTCAATTGTTCCATTTTAGTCACTAGGAAGGTTTAGATAACCAAAGGATGATGTAATGAGCTATTTTGGTCCTAATTGAGTGTATTGAGCTTCATTAGGTCATACTTTGGTCATTGTTCCAATTTAGTCACTAGGAAGGTTTAGATAACCAAAGGATGATGTAATGAGCCTATTTTTGTCCTAATTGAGTGTATTGATCTTCATTAGGTCATACTTTGGTCAATTGTTCCATTTTAGTCACTAGGAAGGTTTAGATAACCAAAGGATGATGTGAATGAGCCTATTTTGGTCCTAATGAGTGTATGAGCTTCATTAGGTCATACTTTGGTCAATTGTTCCATTTTAGTCACTAGGAAGGTTTAGATAACCAAAGGATGATGTAATGAGCCTATTTTGGTCCTAATTGAGTGTATTGAGCTTCATTAGGTCATACTTTTGTCAATTGTTCCATTTTAGTCACTAGGATTGTGTAGATAACCAAGGATGATGTAATGAGCCTATTATGGTCCTAGTTGAGTGTATTGAGCTCATTAGGTCATACTTTGGTCAGCTGTTCCATTTTTAGTCACTAGGAAGGTTTAGATAACCAAAGGATGATGTAATGAACCTATTTTTGTCCTAATTGAGTGTATTGAGCTTCATTAGGTCATACTTTGGTCATATGCTCCATTTTAGTCACTAGGAAGGTTTAGATAACCAAAGGATGATGTAATGAGCCTATTTTGGTCTTAATTGAGTGTAATGAGCTTCATTTGGTCTTAGTTTGGTCAATGACTCCATTTTAGTCACTAGGAAGGTTTAGTTAACCAGAGGATGATGTAATGAGCCTATTTTGGTCCTAATTGAGTGTATTGAGTTTCATTAGGTCATACTATGGTCAGTTGTTCCAATTTAGTCACTAGGAAGGTTTAGATAACCAAAGGATGATGTAATGAGCCTATTTTGGTCCTAATTGAGTGTATTGTGTTTCATTAGGTCATACTTTGGTCAATTGTTCCATTTTAGTCACTAGGAAGGTTTAGATAACCAAAGGATGATGTAATGAGCTTATTTTGGTCCTAATTGAGTGTATTGAGCTTCATTAGGTCATACTTTGGTCTATTGTTCCAATTTAGTCACTAGGAAGGTTTAGATAACCAAAGGATGATGTAATGAGCCTATTTTCGTCCTAATTGAGTGTATTGATCTTCATTAGGTCATACTTTGGTCAATTGTTCCATTTTAAGTCACTAGGAAGGTTTAGATAACCAAAGGATGATGTGATGAGCCTATTTTGGTCCTAATATGTATTCAGCTTCATTAGGTCATACTTTGGTCAATTGTTCCATTTAGTCACTAGGAAGGTTAGATAACCAAAGGATGATGTAATGAGCCTATTTTCGTCCTAATTGAGTGTATTGATCTTCATTAGGTCATACTTTTGTCAATTGTTCCATTTTAGTCACTAGGATTGGTAGATAACCAAAGGAAGATGTAATGAGCCTATTATGGTCCTAGTTGAGTGTATTGAGCTTCATTAGGTCATACTTTGGTCAGCTGTTCCATTTTGTCAACTAGGAAGGTTTAGATAACCAAAGGATGATGTAATGAGCCTATTATGGTCCTAATTGAGTGTATTGAGCTTCATTAGGCATACTTTGGTCAATTGTACCATTTTAGTTGCTAGGAAGGTTTAGATAACCACAGGAGATGTAATGAGCCTATTTGGTCCTAATGAGTGTATGACGCTTCATTTGATCTTAGTTTGGTAAATGACTCCATTTTAGTCACTAGGAAGGTTTAGATAACCAAAGGATGATGTAATGAGCCGATTTTGGTCCTAATGAGTGTATTGAGCTTCATTAGGTCATACTTTGGTCAATTGTTCCATTTTAGCTACTAGGAAGGTTTAGATAACCAAAGGATGATGCAATGAGTCATTTTTGTCTAATTGAGGTGTTGAGCTTCATTAGGTCATACTTTGGTCAATTGTTCCATTTTAGTCACTAGGATGGTGTAGATAACCATAGGATGATGAATGATCTATTTTGGTCCTAATTAGTGTATTACTTTTAGGTCATACTTTGGTCAATTGTTCATTTTAGTCAATAGAGGTTAGATACAAAGGATGATGTAATGAGGCTATTTTGGTCCTAATTGAGTGTATTGAGCTTCATTAGGTCATACTTTGGTCAATTGTTCCATTTTAGCAACTAGGAAGGTTTAGATAATCAAAGGATGATGTAATGAGCCTATTTTGGTCCTAATTGAGTGTATTGAGCTTCATTAGGTCATACTTTGGTCAATTGTTCCATTTTAGTCACTAGGATGGTGTAGATAACCATAGGATGATGAATGAGTCTATTTTGGTCCTAATTAAGTGTATTGAGCTTCTTTAGGTCATACTTTGGTCAATTGTTCCATTTTAGTCACTAGGAAGGTTTAGATAACCAAAGGATGATGTAATGAGCCTATTTTTGTCCTAATTGAGTGTATTGAGCTTCATTAGGTCATACTTTGGTCAATTCTTCCATTTTAGTTACTAGGAAGGTTTAGATAACCAAAGGATGATGTAATGAGCCTATTTTGGTCCTAATTGAGAGTATTGAGCTTCTTTAGGTCATACTTTGGTCTATTGTTCCATTTTAGTCACTAGGAAGGTTTAGATGACCAAAGGATGATGTAATGAGCCTATTATGGTCCTAATTGAGTGTATTGAGCTTCATTAGGCATACTTTGGTCAATTGTTCCATTTTAGTCGCTAGGAAGGTTTAGATAACCAAAGGATGATGTAATGAGCCTATTTTGGTCTAATTGAGTGTAATGAGCTTCTTTGGTCTTAGTTTTGTCAATGACTCCATTTTAGTCACTAGGAAGGTTTAGTTAACCAGAGGATGATGTAATGAGCCTATTTTGGTCCTAATTGAGTGTATTGAGTTTCATTAGGTCATACTATGGTCAGTTGTTCCAATTTAGTCACTAGGAAGGTTTAGATAACCAAAGGATGATGTAATGAGCCTATTTTGGTCCTAATTGAGTGTATTGTGTTTCATTAGGTCATACTTTGGTCAATTGTTCCATTTTAGTCACTAGGAAGGTTTAGATAACCAAAGGATGATGTAATGAGCCTATTTTGGTCCTAATTGAGTGTATTGAGCTTCATTAGGTCATACTTTGGTCTATTGTTCCATTTTAGTCACTAGGAAGGTTTAGATAACCAAAGGATGATGTAATGAGCCTATTTTCGTCCTAATTGAGTGTATTGAGCTTCATTAGGTCATACTTTGGTCAATTGTTCCATTTTAGTCACTATGAAGGTTTAGATAACCAAAGGATGATGTAATGAGTCCATTTTGGTCCTAATTGAGAGTATTGAGCTTCATTAGGTCATACTTTGGTCAATTGTTCCATTTTAGTCACTATGAAGGTTTAGATAACCAAAGGATGATGTAATGAGCCCATTTTGGTCCTAATTGAGAGTATTGAGCTTCATTAGGTCATACTTTGGTCTATTGTTCCATTTTAGTCACTAGGAAGGTTTAGATAACCAAAGGATGATGTAATGAGCCGATTTTGGTCCTAATTCAGTGTATTGAGCTTCATTAGGTCATACTTTGGTCAATTGTTCATTTTAGCTACTAGGAAGGTTTAGATAACCAAAGGTTGATGCAATGAGTCAATTTTGGTCCTAAGTGAGTGTATTGAGCTTCATTAGGTCACTCTTTGGTCAATTGTTCCATTTTAGTCACTAGGATGGTGTAGATAACCATAGGATGATGCAATGAGTCTATTTTGGTCCTAATTAAGTGTATTGAGCTTCTTTAGGTCATACTTTGGTCAATTGTTCCATTTTAGTCACTAGGAAGGTTTAGATAACCAAAGGATGATGTAATGAGCCTATTTTTGTCCTAATTGAGTGTATTGAGCTTCATTAGGTCATACTTTGGTCAATTGTTCCATTTTAGTCACTATGAAGGTTTAGATAACCAAAGGATGATGTAATGAGTCCATTTTGGTCCTAATTGAGAGTATTGAGCTTCATTAGGTCATACTTTGGTCAATTGTTCCATTTTAGTCACTAGGACGGTTAAGATAACCAAAGGATGGTGTAATGAGCTTATTTTGGTCCTAATTGAGTCTATTCAGCTTCATTAGGTCATAGTTTGGTCAATTGTGCCATTTAAGTCACTAGGAAGGTTTAGATAACCAAAGGATGATGTAATGACTCCATTTTGGTCCTAATTGAGAGTATTGAGCTTCATTAGGTCATACTTTGGTCAATTGTTCCATTTTTAGTCACTATGAAGGTTTAGATAACCAAAGGATGATGTAATGAGTCCATTTTGGTCCTAATTGAGAGTATTGAGCTTCATTAGGTCATACTTTGGTCTATTGTACCATTTTAGTCACTAGGAAGGTTTAGATAACCAAAGGATGATGTAATGAGCCGATTTTGGTCCTAATTCAGTGTATTGAGCTTCATTAGGTCATACTTTGGTCAATTGTTCCATTTTAGCTACTAGGAAGGTTTAGATAACCAAAGGTTGATGCAATGAGTCAATTTTGGTCCTAAGTGAGTGTATTGAGCTTCATTAGGTCACTCTTTGGTCAATTGTTCCATTTTAGTCACTAGGATGGTGTAGATAACCATAGGATGATGCAATGAGTCTATTTTGGTCCTAATTAAGTGTATTGAGCATCTTTAGGTCATACTTTGGTCAATTGTTCCATTTTAGTCACTAGGAAGGTTTAGATAACCAAAGGATGATGTAATGAGCCTATTTTTGTCCTAATTGAGTGTATTGAGCTTCATTAGGTCATACTTTGGTCAATTGTTCCATTTTAGTCACTATGAAGGTTTAGATAACCAAAGGATGATGTAATGAGTCCATTTTGGTCCTAATTGAGAGTATTGAGCTTCATTAGGTCATACTTTGGTCAATTGTTCCATTTAGTCACTAGGACGGTTAAGATAACCAAAGGATGATGTAATGAGCTTATTTTGGTCCTAATTGAGTCTATTCAGCTTCATTAGTCATAGTTTGGTCAATTGTGCCATTTTAGTCACTAGGAAGGTTTAGATAACCAAAGGATGATGTAATGAGTCCATTTTGGTCCTAATTGAGAGTATTGAGCTTCATTAGGTCATACTTTGGTCAATTGTTCCATTTTAGTCACTATGAAGGTTTAGATAACCAAAGGATGATGTAATGAGTCCATTTTGGTCCTAATTGAGAGTATTGAGCTTCATTAGGTCATACTTTGGTCTATTGTTCCATTTTAGTCACTAGGAAGGTTTAGATAACCAAAGGATGATGTAATGAGCCGATTTTGGTCCTAATTCAGTGTATTGAGCTTCATTAGGTCATACTTTGGTCAATTGTTCCATTTTAGCTACTAGGAAGGTTTAGATAACCAAAGGTTGATGCAATGAGTCAATTTTGGTCCTAAGTGAGTGTATTGAGCTTCATTAGGTCACTCTTTGGTCAATTGTTCCATTTTAGTCACTAGGATGGTGTAGATAACCATAGGATGATGCAATGAGTCTATTTTGGTCCTAATTAAGTGTATTGAGCTTCTTTAGGTCATACTTTGGTCAATTGTTCCATTTAGTCACTAGGAAGGTTTAGATAACCAAAGGATGATGTAATGAGCCTATTTTTGTTCTAATTGAGTGTATTGAGCTTCATTAGGTCATACTTTGGTCAATTGTTCCATTTTAGTCACTATGAAGGTTTTAGATAACCAAAGGATGATGTAATGAGTCCATTTTGGTCCTAATTGAGAGTATTGAGCTTCATTAGGTCATACTTTGGTCAATTGTTCCATTTTAGTCACTAGGACGGTTAAGATAACCAAAGGATGGTGTAATGAGCTTATTTTGGTCCTAATTGAGTCTATTCAGCTTCATTAGGTCATAGTTTGGTCAATTGTGCCATTTAAGTCACTAGGAAGGTTTAGTTAACAAAAGGATGTTGTAATGAGTCTATTTTTGTCCTAATTGAGAGTATTGAGCTTCATTAGGTCATACTTTGGTCAATTGTTCCATTTTAGTCACTAGGAAGGTTTTGATAACCAAAGGATGATGTAATGAGCCTAATTTCGTCCTAATTGAGTGTATTGAGTTTCATTAGGTCATACTATGGTCAATTGTTCCATTTTAGTCACTAGGAAGGTTTAGATAACCAAAGGATGATGTAATGAGCCTATTTTGGTCTTAATTGAGTGTAATGAGCTTCATTTGGTCTTAGTTTGGTCAATGACTCCATTTTAGTCACTAGGAAGGTTAGTTAACCAAAGGATGATGTAATGAGCCTATTTTGGTTTCAATTGAGTGTATTGAGTTTCATTAGGTCATACTATGGTCAGTTGTTCCAATTTAGTCACTAGGAAGGTTTAGATAACCAAAGGATGATGTAATGAGCCTATTTTGGTCCTAATTTAGTGTATTGAGTTTCATTAGGTCATACTTTGGTCAATTGTTCCATTTTAGTCACTAGGAAGGTTTAGATAACCAAAGGATGATGTAATGAGCCTATTTTGGTCCTAATTGAGTGTATTGAGTTTCATTAGGTCATACTTTGGTCAATTGTTCCATTTTAGTCACTAGGAAGGTTTAGATAACCAAAGGATGATGTAATGAGCCTATTTTGGTCCTAATTGAGTGTATTGAGCCTCATTAGGTCATACTTTGGTCAGCTGTTCCATTTTAGTCAATAGGAAGGTTTAGATAACCAAAGGATGATGTAATGAGCCTATTATGGTCCTAATTGAGTGTATTGAGCTTCATTAGGGCATACTTTGGTCAATTGTTCCATTTTAGCTACTAGGAAGGTTTAGATAACCAAAGGATGATGTAATGAGCCTATTTTGGTCCTAATTGAGTGTATTGAGCTTCATTAGGTCATACTTTGGTCAATTCTTCCATTTTAGTCACTAGGATGGTGTAGATAACCATAGAATGATGCAATGAGTCTATTTTGGTCCTAATTAAGTGTATTGAGCTTCTTTAGGTCATACTTTGGTCAATTGTTCCATTTTAGTGACTAGGAAGGTTTAGATAACCAAAGGATGATGTAATGAACCTATTTTTGTCCTAATTGAGTGTATTGAGCTTCATTAGGTCATACTTTGGTCAATTGTTCCATTTTAGTCACTAGGAAGGTTTAGATAACCAAAGGATGATGTAATGAGCCTATTTTGGTCCTAATTGAGTGTAATGAGCTTCATTTGGTCTTAGTTTGGTCAATGACTCCATTTTAGTCACTAGGAAGGTTTAGTTAACCAAAGGATGATGTAATGAGTCTATTTTGGTCCTAATTGAGTGTATTGAGTTTCATTAGGTCATACTATGGTCAGTTGTTCCAATTTAGTCACTAGGAAGGTTTAGATAACCAAAGGATGATGTAATGAGCCTATTTTGGTGCTAATTGAGTGTATTGAGTTTTCATTAGGTCATACTTTGGTCAATTGTTCCATTTTAGTCACTAGGAAGGTTTAGATAACCAAAGGATGATGTAATGAGCCTATTTTGGTCCTAATTGAGTGTATTGAGTTTCATTAGGTCATACTTTGGTCAATTGTTCCATTTTAGTCACTAGGAAGGTTTAGATAACCAAAGGATGATGTAATGAGCCTATTATGGTCCTAGTTGAGTGTATTGAGCCTCATTAGGTCATACTTTGGTCAGCTGTTCCATTTTAGTCACTAGGAAGGTTTAGATAACCAAAGGATGATGTAATGAGCCTATTATGGTCCTAATTGAGTGTATTGAGTTTTATTAGGTCATACTTTGGTCAATTGTTCCAATTTAGTCACTAGGAAGGTTTAGATAACCAAAGGATGATGTAATGAGCCTATTTTGGTCCTAATTGAGTGTATTAAGTTTCATTAGGTCATACTTTGGTCAATTGTTCCATTTTAGTCACTAGGAAGGTTTAGATAACCAAAGGATGATGTAATGAGCCTATTATGGTCCTAGTTGAGTGTATTGAGCCTCATTAGGTCATACTTTGGTCAGCTGTTCCATTTTAGTCACTAGGAAGGTTTAGATAACCAAAGGATGATGTAATGAGCCTATTATGGTCCTAATTGAGTGTATTGAGCTTCATTAGGTCATACTTTGGTCAATTGTTCCATTTTAGTCGCTAGGAAGGTTTAGATAACCACAGGATGATGTAATGAGCCTATTATGGTCCTAATTGAGTGTAATGAGCTTCATTTGGTCTTAGTTTGGTAAATGACTCCACTTTAGTCACTAGGAAGGTTTAGTTAACCAAAGGATGATGTAATGAGCCGATTTTGGTCCTAATTCAGTGTATTGAGCTTCATTAGGTCATACTTTGGTCAATTGTTCCATTTTAGTTACTAGGAAGGTTTAGATAACCAAAGGATGATGCAATGAGTCAATTTTTGTCCTAAGTGAGTGTGTTGAGCTTCATTAGGTCAAACTTTGGTCAATTGTTCTATTTTAGTCACTAGGATGGTGTAGATAACCAAAGGATAATGTAATGAGGCTATTTTGGTCCTAATTGAGTGTATTGAGCTTCATTAGGTCATAATTTTGTCAATTGTTCCATTTTAGCAACTAGGAAGGTTTAGATAATCAAAGGATGATGTAATGAGCCTATTTTGGTCCTAATTGAGTGTATTGAGCTTCATTAGGTCACTCTTTGGTCAATTGTTCCATTTTAGTCACTAGGATGGTGTAGATAACCATAGGATGATACAATGAGTCTATTTTGGTCCTAATTAAGTGTATTGAGCTTCTTTAGGTCATACTTTGGTCAATTGTTCCATTTTAGTCACTAGGAAGGTTTAGATAACCAAAGGATGATGTAATGAGCCTATTTTTGTCCTAATTGAGTGTATTGAGCTTCATTAGGTCATACTTTGGTCAATTGTTCCATTTTAGTCACTAGGAAGGTTTAGATAACCAAAGGATGATGTAATGAGCCTGTTTTGGTCCTAATTGAGTGTATTGAACTTCATTAGGTCATACTTTGGTCAATTGTTCCATTTTAGTCACTAGGAAGGTTTAGATAACCAAAGGATGATGTAATGAGCCTATTTTGGTCCTAATTGAGTGTATTGAGCTTCATTAGTTCATACTTTGGTCAATTGTTCCATTTTAGTCACTATGAAGGTTTAGATAACCAAAGGATGATGTAATGAGCCTATTTTGGTCCTAATTGTGTGCATTGAACTTCATTACGTCATACTTTGGTCAATTGTTCCAATTTCCTCACTAGGAAGGTTTAGTTAACCAAAGGATGATGTAATGAGTCCATTTTGGTCCTAATTGAGAGTATTGAGCTTCATTAGGTCATACTTTGGTCAATTGTTGCATTTTAGTCACTAGGAAGGTTAAGAAGGGTCTTCCCTCAGAAGGTTCGCCTCAGAAGTCCGTACAACTCTCAGAAAGTTGGACTCAGAAGCAACCAAGTGTCTGGACTCAAGGGATCGCAAGCAATCTCAGAAAGCTCACTACAACTAGCCAGGGAAGTGGGAACACGCGCACTGTGCAATTCTGAAAAGTTCCTCATTTCGCGCTGACTGTAGCAGGGAGCTGTTCTGAAAAGGACACAGCCACATAAGCAAAGTGAAAACTTCTAATTTCGCGGCTCTTTGATGCCTATATATATGAGTTCAATTCCAGAGCAATGGGACGAAACTCTTGCGCTAAAAACTCTTGATTAAACGTGCAAAAAGTCTGTTGAATTGAAAAATCATTTTGCGAAAACTTAGAACTTTCTCAGAAAGACAATTTTTACGAAATTGTTCTTCTAACTTTGCAAAATCTTCTAGTTTTGAATTGGTGTAAATTCTTACATTTGTAAGTTAATTCTAGAAGTCTACAAAGTGTAAAACTAGGTTTGTAACTTAGTCTTGGTAGTTGTTTTTGATCAAATCAAACCTTCGAAAAACGCTAAGTCCTTCTTTGTGTGAAGGCAGTTTTAAGTCCTCTGGTGTTTGAGGCAAAGTTTAAAGTCCTTAGGTGATTAAGGCAAGGAAGTCCTTAAGTGTTTAAGGCAAAGAAGTCCTCTAGTGTGAGGCAAGGAAGTCCTCTAGTGTGAGGCAAGGAAGTCCTCTAGAGTGAGGCAAGGAATCCACTTCGGGTTGTGAAGTGGTGGAAGTCCTTTACTTGGTAAAGGCAGTGTTGTCTGAGAAGGCACATTAAGAAGAATATCTAAGAACTCTCAACTGAAGGTTGAGGACTGGAGTAGGTTGGTTATAACCGAACCAGTATTAAACTCTTTGTGTTAAGCTTTTCTCCCTTACTCTTTAATTGCATAAAGCTTTTGAGAAAACTCAACCACGGTTTTAATTAAGAAGTCTCGTGAAACATTAACTGATTAAAATCAGAAAGCGTTTAAAAGATTATAAACTTAAAGTCATTTTCTTAAGACTGCTCAGATAGGAACTTTCTCAGAAAGACTAAGTCTCAGAAACTTAATTTCTCAGAAAGCTAATTTCCGCTGCAAACTCTTAATCTACCTTCTGAGTAAAAACAGCTTTCTAAGTAAATGTTTTAAAAGGTAATTTTCAAACTTGCACGATTCAACCCCCCCCCCCTTCTCGGCACACATACACTTTCAATTGGCATCAAGCTCGGTCCTTAAGGGTTGAGCACTTAGCAGTGTCAAGGAAAAAGATCCACGAAAGGAAATATGAATTCACCAGCTGCATTCATATCAGATGGGGCTTCAATAAACAGACCTCCGATGTTTCTCGGAGACAGCTTCGACTACTGGCGTGACAGGATGACGCTGTTCATCAAGCACACCAGTCTGGACTTATGGGATAGGATCGAGAATGGAGACTATCAGCCTCTGCAGACAATTACAGAGGATGCTGTAGGTTGCAACAGACGCTGAGCCAGGAGTGGCACCTCCAGCACTCAGAACTATACAAGACGGGTCCCTAAGGACGAATGGACTCAAGAGATGATGGAGAAGATACAACTCAACTTCAAAGCCAAGTAATATTCTCCTCTGTGCTTTACCCAAAGTAGAATATGACAAAATTGTGTCATGTGATACTGCACAAGAGATTTGGGAAAGACTTCATATGCTGCACGAAGGTAATGACGAAGTCAAGGAAACAAAAATCTCATTGCTCGTACACAAATACGAGTCCTTTAGCATGCAGCCTGAGGAAACTATTGATAGCATGTCAATAAGATTTCTCCATATCATCAATCAGCTGAAAGTCTGGGAAAGACTTATTCAAACGCTGAGATGGTAAGAAAAATCCTCAGAAGCCTTTCTGCAAAATGGCGTCCTAAGGTCACAGCAATCCAGGAAGCCAAGGATCTAAACCAGCTGGGTTTGGATGTACTATTTGGTTCGCTCAGAACGCATGAGATCGAACTGGAAGGGTTGCTCGGAGGACCATCCGCTTCCTCCAGACCTCAAAAGGGATTGGCTCTGAACAGTCAAGTCAGAAAGTCTTCCAAAGCCCTAAAGGCTGAAGAAATATTTGAGTCTGAAAACGATCAAAACTCAGGTTCCGATGAAGATGACATCTCTCTTCTAGTAAGAAAAATGAAGAAAGCTTGGAAGAAAAGACCAAGCAAAGACAAAGAGATCACCCCTAGAAAAGGAAAGTCAAAGCCTTCTGATACCACATGTTTCGGCGTGGAGAAAAGGGCCATTCAGAACGGAGTGCCCTCAGAACAAGGGAAAGAAGAAGTTCATTCCCAAGAAGAAGAAAAAAGGCAATGGCTGCTACATGGAGTGACTCAGAAGAGGATGATCTCTGAGTCAGCAAGTGAAGAGGAAGCTAATGTCTGCTTCATGGCCGGTACTCGGACTATATTTTGGAAACAGAATCTGAGACAGAAGAGGTACCAAACTCTCTTCTCTCTTCATACTCATACAATGAGATCTCAGAACTCTATGAAGAGCTTCTGAGAGACTCAAACGAATTAGCTAACAATTTCAGCAAACTAAGAAAGTCTTTCAAACACTTAGAAGCTGAAAATGCTAGACTAATTCAAGAAGTAGAGAACCTAAGGCTTGAAAGAGATGACTTTAAAATAGATATCTTGAAGGTCACAACCTCTATCAAGCTTTAGAAACAATGTCTTCTGTAACTGTTGAAAAAGCCGAACTGGCTTGATAAAATTACAAAAGACAAATGAGCTTCTCACTCTGACTTAGTTAAGATGGTCAAGGGTGAAAAAATGATGACAACTCTTGCTTGGTGGTCAAAGACCTTACAAGGATAAGAGTGGACTTGGTTATGAAGAAATATTCGAACCAAATGATATTGATCCATCTTTAACTAAATCACCTCGCACGTGCATCGCATGTTTTAAAAGTGGCCATGGTTCTGAAAAATGTCCTATGTTGGAAAAAGGAAAAATCTGTAAGCCTCTGAAGGCTCAAAAGAAAACTCAGAAAGCAAAACCTTCTAAGAAGGCTAACCCCTCTCAGAAGGGTAACACTTCTCAGAAAGCAAGTGCTTCTGAAAAGGGCAAACAAAAGGTCTCTGACTCTCAAAACCATGACCCATCTAAGAAAAGAAGGCAAAAGTCCAAGAAAGCTAACAAGCAAGGACCCAACAAAGAATGGGTACCTAAATCTGTTAACTTTGTGACTGCAGGTACATCATCAAGCTGCCTCCACCACCACGATGAGCAGTGGTACCTTGACAGTGGCTGCTCGAGGCACATGACTGGAAGCAAGCACTGGTTCAGAAGCCTCAAGCCCAAAAAGGGCGGAACAGTGCGATTCGGTGATGGAGCTAAGGGAAGAGTCACTGCAATCGGAGATGTTGGTAAGGATTCCTCTCACCAAATCTCAGATGTACTTTTGGTCGATGGCTTAACTCACAATCTATTAAGCATTAGTCAATTTTGTGACAAAGGCTTAAAGGTTGAGTTTTATGCCAAGTATTGTCATGTGATTAATCTCACAAATGACAAGGTCGTTCTGGAAGGAAAACGTGTTGGTAACATTTATGTCATCCATCTGGATGATCTAAAGGATCAAAATGTGGAATGCCTTGTCTCTGTCCAAGAAGACAAATGGCTATGGCATAAGAAACTTGGTCATGCCCATATGAGACTTCTTTCTGAACTCTCTCATAAAGGACTGTAAAGGGCCTTCCCAGAATTAAGTATCAGAAGGATGCAACCTGCGACTTCTGTGAAAAAGGGAAACAGACCAAGGCTTCCTTTCCCAGTAAAAGTGGTATTTCTACTCAGAAACCACTGGAACTGCTCCACATGGATCTCTTCGGACCAACCAGAACGGCTTCCCTTTCTGGAAAACGCTATGGTCTTGTCATAGTGGATGATTACTCCAGATTCACTTGGGTTTTCTTTCTAGCTTCTAAGGAAGAAACCTTTGAGAAGTTCAAAGCATTTGCGAAAGAGTTTCAACTGAAAAGGATTCGCACATTCATGCCATTAGATCAGATCATGGTGGTGAATTTGAGAATCATGCTTTTGAAAAGCTTTGTGAAAATCTGGGCATTGCTCACGAATTCTCATCTCCCAGAACTCCTCAACAAAATGGAGTAGCTGAGAGGAAGAATCGAAGCCTTCAAGAGATGGCAAGAACAATGCTCTTAGAAAGTGGACTTTCAAAAGGTTTCTGGGCTGAAGCAGTTAATACTTCATGCTACATTCAGAATCGAGTCTTTCTGAGACCAATTATGAAAAAGACACCTTACGAGCTATGGAAGAATAAAATACCAAACATTTCTTATTTCCATGTACTTGGTTCTTCTT